>VDFB02382623.1:0-36361 GCA_007258455.2 Sequoia sempervirens
TGAGAATTTGTATATGAAAATAAACTTATTAAAGTATAGAGCCAAAATTTTAAATAGTGTTATAAGATCATCCTTAAAGATAAACTCAAGAATTTAAGATCATTTATGATCCAATAATGGGATGTTATGTTAATATGATTAATAAAATCATGGGTAAATTGAAATGTTAAAAAAAATTATTTGATCATTCGTAAGTTTTTTAAAAATTTGTCTTTTAAGTTTGGATTTTATTTTAACTTGTGTAAATATAATTGATATAATTAATAAAATAAGTTTTTCTTAAAATATGATTGTATTATGTCAATTATAAAAGTGTCTTAATTTTTTTTCTTTTGTTTTAAAATGTACTTGTTAATATGTCTTCCGACACACTGACATAGGGTGTGAGTTAATGCTCACTTGAAAGGGATTTATTATCCTGAAGTTTGGAATTCCTTCTTAGATGTCTTGTGTGGTTACTAAAAATCTCTAATTAATTGTTACACATGAAGATACTAGTTAGATTTTGACCAAATAAAGATCGATCAATATTTTTAATTAGACTAAGTTCATTACCTTGACCTCATATTGGAGGACCTTGATAAAGTCCAATGATTGAAAGCAACTCTAGAGCATGGTAGAAACAATTGCAAATACATGTAAAATCATGCTTGGGTCATCAACTTAACAAGTTAATACATAGGCAAAGAGTTGGCTCATCTTAGCATAACCCATTTCACAAGGAATTTGTATTATCACATCGAGTGTACCTCTCTACATTAGAATTAAAGTACTTCTTCATATAAGAAAAATAGTTAGCAATTTAGACATTAGATATTAAAACAATAAGATGCTAAAAATAACTTTGAAAAAATACGAATCTAAGCTTATTCTAACTAAATAATTTATGTTATGGTTTTTAAAAGGATCAAAAGATGAGTATGATAGGGAGAAAGAGGAATAAACCTTTTGATCCAAAACAATTTTTTTTGGTTTCCTAGTAGTCTAAGTAAAATTTCAAACCATCTAATCCACAAGTTGTCTTAAAACAAATTGAGAGTGAGGATAGTTTGATCTTCAATGGTATTTCACATAGAATGGTAAGACAATAACTACCATAAGATTGCATAGATTGTAGCTTATAAAATTTAAAACACTTAATTGTTTACCCATAATTACATGTGTAGACTACAAAGATGACATTCTCATATGAGTTCATGAAACTCATATTGGAAAAAGAAATTAAGACTATATTGATTTCAATATAGACATACAAAGTTTTCTATTTTTTCTAGCCCTTTACACAATCAATTATCTAGGTTTTAATAGAATTCCCAGTAGTCACAAACAAAATTAAGATCAATCAAACCCATAACAACCTTGATAAATTTATGAGAACTCAAGAAAATTTTCTAATAAGAATTCAAAAGCTCGACATATCCATGAGGTGAAAACTCAACCATGGTTGTTTGATTAACCATTTGGAACTCCACATATTAGGGGAGAGGGGCCCATAGTGGAGTGGGGTCCAATAGTGGGGATAGAAGTAGTCCTCAGTGGGTCCCATAGTGAAGCACCTTAATATCCAATTGCAAAACACTTTTTATCCATAAAATATACAAATTGACAAATCAGGTGAAGCCACATCAACACACCAATAAAACATGACTTAGTGCACCACTATCGGTCTCACTTTTTTTTTGGGCTTTTTTTGGATACCTAAACAAAAAGCATGTTGATGTGGCCCTAAAACGAAATATAGAAGCACGTGAGTTGTCAAATAAACTATTGTACAAAATTGGGAGTGATTTGAAATTTCCACGTAGGATTTTGAGAAAGGTGAAGTTAGGGTGCTCCACTATGGGCCCCTCTCCCCTATGTGTGGATATCTTCAAATTCTTCATATTTTCTCTCCTTCATGATCATTTACAATTACTTTTGGGAAGTGTTTAAGAGCTTCTCAATTTTGTTTATAGAGATACCAAAGCATCCCAAGATCTTATAATCATCCACCAAGTGTTGGGAGTGAATGGCATCAACCACAAATGTACCAAACTTTTTTGTCCTTTCAATCTATATTTGAACCTTGTCTTAGAAGCTCTAGATTAATTTGTTATATAGATCTACACATAAAGAAATAGTTTAGGCATGACATAAACAATAGAAAAAAATAAATTAAAAAAACTAATTGAAAAAAATAAATTAAAAAAACTAATTAACTTTCACAAGTGTGAAATAATGAATTAATCAACTAATAAAAAATAAACACATATCCCAAAGGTTGCATCTTATTCTACCATGATGAATTTACTTGATATATTATTTCTTTGCAATTGAAGATTACTCCATAGTTTAGATTCCTACCTATTTGATTTCCTTGCCATAAAAGAAATCATTAAGAAATTATATTGTTTATAATAATCCACCATGGGTTCTAGTTAGCTTACGACATCAAATGTATTCTAATTAAACACTACTTAAAACCATATTTGGTCCATATTTTAATTGGACTACACCATAGGTAGTTAAAGAAATAATATTTTATTTATCACATAGATGTCAAATAAAATAAATTGATTTTGAAAGCTAATATCTAGATCATAGTCATCAAAGGACAAATGGTATAACTAATAATTTTCACCTCTAATAAAATATGAATTTAATTGGATATTAAATTTTGGTTAAATAAATCTTAGGGTTAGTAATGATTAAATAGGGGTACATATTGCCGGTATTGGCATGGTATGATGGTTTATAGGTGGCATTGTTGTTCTTGCCACCAAGGTTCAAACCCTGTTGGGGTGGTATTGTTGAATGGTTGTATCCGGTTCATAGCTCCGGTCAAAAGCGTTTACCCCTTCAATAAAAAAAAATAGGGGTACATATTACTTGGATTATAAATTTAGATGTAAAATTTTAATAAATCAATTCTAGGAAAATTAAAATATAAGGAGATATTAGAGGGGAAAACGCTTCAAAATGTTTCAAAGTGTTCTAATATGAACCTAGATACAAAATTTTATGAAATCTACTTAGTAAGATGTCTAGCCCAAACTCTCTATTGTACCTTTATTTTATTCAAGTAAATTTTATCCATATTTTCTATCAGAGGCATAAATTCAACAAAATGAATTAAAGAGGTTCGAAAAAACTATGGATTGATATTCAAATCATCTAAGGTTTATCAACTATGATTTTTATCTATAGGGAGTGCCAAGTAAAACCAAATCTTAGATGTGTTGAAGTATTAAAATACCACAAAGAACTTGAAAAAGTTTTAATGTGTTAGAATCATGCATTATCCATGGTTTTAACCTATCCTACCATATGCTCAGATCTTGCATCACCTTTCATTTGGAATAGAAGACAAAGGAAATCAAAGGCCCAAAGCATAAAATAGGGATTAAAAAGGAAATTAGATCCATTATCAAGTTAGAGGTAAAAAATAGAGTCACATTTAAAATCCCTCTAATATCAAACCATCAAAAAATTGTTATCAATGGGATTCATATCATCTTGGATTTTGGCAACAAGAGAGACTAAGTCAACAAAGCCCATTTGCGATATAATATTTTTAATTTGATTAAAAGATCAAATTGAGTAAATCAAGATATTGAAGGTAACTTGAAAATAATCACATCTAATATTAATCATACCTAAATTTAATATATTATTAAATAATTTTATAAACTTAAATTATATCCAAAAATTTAAAATAAGATAGTCAATGGGGGGAAGCCAGAACAAAATAATAACAAGAAAGACAAAACAAAATAATAACATAATGAATACTAATAATGTAATTAACCATCTATTGCACCTTGTCTTTAAGTTTACTTAAGTAATTCTTATTTCTTTACCTAGGTAAACCAGGAAATAGGAGCACATATCATCTCCTTGATTAATGGGAGTGCATGCTACCTCTACTTCATTCAACTCCTTGATTGAAAATAAATGATGCAACATCTCCCTCATCAAGATGAGTTTTCATAACACCAATACTCTTCAATGGTGAGTGATCCTCCAATTTGCTAAGGCTAACTCAATCTCTCATAGAAACTTGTCATCCTAACTCATGCGTCCCATATCATATGTGTAGTCATTTCATTCATTATTTATCCAAAATACAAATATTGAAATTTTATCAAATTCTTATCTTTTGTTTGTTATTGAATTTAGGCCATCATAATATTGTTATTTCTAAGGATGATTTAATAATGCTAATTATTATTCCTTGTTAAATCTAACAATTATAATTAAACATTTGACCAACAAAACATTGTGAAACCACTTAAATATAAAAGAAAACTTAAAATTTAAATAATTTCATTTAAAGGGACCCTTAATTTTCATAAATACAAATTAAATCACAACAATACATTTAGTTGAGTTTGGTGGTGTTAGTTAGAATGACAATAATAGAAACAACAATAATGATAATGAAAGTTGATAATTCACAATATTATAAATAAATTAAATCAATTATAAGATTCGTAAAATTAATCATTTGATTATATAATATAATTTCTTATTAAATTTCTTACTATATCACTTAACTATTAAAAAATGAAAATGGTATCATTGTTATTCTCCTTGATATTTATGCTTCTTTCTCTTCTTTTGTACCATCACATTTGTCTAAATTCCTTTATGAGAAGAAAAATGAAAGAAATGGGGTAATTTAAAAAGTAAAAGGTGTTTATTCATCACCTTAAAGTATTTTTGAATTAATTTTGAGACAATTTTATCTATATAAATAATGAGTGCTAGCAATTATTTATCAATATTTATCTTGTTGTGTTTAAGGGTGTTTTATTTATAATAACTTAAATGGTAATGCTTTTTTGGAAGTATTTGTGTAGTATTATTATTTTTAATATTTAGGACATCTATACTAGACATATCATCAATGCAAATATATGATTGAGAATAAAAATTAGTAGAAACCATATAATAATATTGCAAAAGTATAAAAAAATTAATAATCATCTAAACAAGTTAAAAAAAGCACAAATTCAAATTTTCATTTTGTAAATTATAAAATATTAAGGTAAATTCATGTTAATATAAGTTCTAACTTAGGAATGTTGAAAAGTAAAAAAATGATGAAAACAATTGCATGTTTTATTAAAGAATAAACATTCTACAATGTTAGATCTAGCACACTATGACGTTAGGTGCACCAATTATTGTCTCTTTCAACTAAGATCCAAGGTCTAAAAGGTGCTTATTCTACCAAATTTACTCAAGCTTGATCTTAAACTCATACTTTAAGAGAATCAAGCCTTTGCACTCAATGCAACTTAACCTCTAGTGTGTTATTTGTAGTCATTCAACTTTACCATTGTATCAAAGATTGCTTGATAAAATGTTTATTTTAATGAAAAAGTAAATTACATAAAATAACTAGTTTGAAGAGTTGGAAGAGGAATTAACCTCACTATTAGTTTTCTAGTTGATCTTATGCAATAGTAGTTTTAAATAGTGACTTAATTTGAAACCATCATCCATGTTCAAATTTTTAGATTTTTTTTAATTTCTATGGCCTCTCTATTCATTTTCTTTTAATGATCTTTTAATTGATGAGAATGTGAGTGTCCTCAATATATATTGGGTGGGTAGAAGGTACTCATATTTCACTTATATCGATTAGAAAGGTGTCTCAACTTTGTATTCTAATGTTAAGAACACAAAAGTGTAATTTTTAGGTTATAGAACATATACATTTAATTTTTTGGGCTATAGAGGATAATTTTTGTTTCGACAAATAATTCTACATTAGTTACTTTATGTTAATGATATGGACCTCTTTGATTTCTACAATTTAAAAAATAGGATTAATCAACCTCATGGATCAAAGTTATAGCCTTTGGAAATATTAGAAATGTAAGAAAATAAATGCTTGTTGTAAGAGGGAGTTACACATGTTGACCAACTCATGATGCATGTTAGGGCACATCATAAGGAATCTTTGAATGGAGATAATAGAGCCAAAATGGAGTACTCTAGTTGGTGAGTGGATTATGATAAACTTATGTTTGGTAGAAGTAATGTATTATTTTTAGCCTATTGACTCAACTTGAGGTTTGAGTGCTAGATTTTAACTATGGATATGGGTGCCATATTTTGGGTTTTTTAGCTCTTTGCTTCTTAATTAACATCTAATTATTTCATGTATTGTTTCTCCTATTTAATGGATGCTTGAGATGTAGGTTTTGATAATAGATTTTATAGGTGTACTATTATGTTAATATAATTACCCTAGATCTCTAGTTGGTGATACTCCTAGAAAGGCTTAAGTTTTGCAATTATATTGTAACCTTTTGTGAACCCTAATCCAAATACCTGCAAAACACAACAAATTAATACATTAGAAGATCAAAAGCAAGCAAGAATAAGGATTCCTCAAGAAATTCATTTGAATAGCAAAAGAGATAGAAAATGAAAGGAAGAACAAAATGAAACTTGAAAGCATATAAAAATCTATTATAAAGCAAGCAAACTCCTAATCTCTTGAGGGAATTGGTGCCAATTTGATGTGAAAATTGGCCCTTTCCCAACTCCAATGATGCAAGCTTGATATGTGATGAAGAGTGATCCACTTTGTTGATGCTTGATGTATGCTCCAAGATGAAAATCTGCATAAAACCTAACTATGCTTGGATGAAATTGATGATAAGTTGCTATGGATTTGAGTATAATAACTTTACTCAAATTGTGGATGATGAAATGAGGAGAGGAGCTCTTCATTTATAGATTGATAAGTTGGAGAGATGTCCAAACTTGATCAATGTGGGACAAAGATTCAACCAATAATATGATGCCACTTGTCAACTTGTGAATGGATAGAGGATGAGCACATTTTGATCCATGTGCAAGTTTGAAATTTGAATTTGATGAGATGACATGTTTAGAGGGGATGAAAGATGAGTTAAATGCCAAGTGGGAGACATGTGAGAGACAATGTAAGAGCCTTAAATGCTTTGTTGGATGGACAAGTCCTTTTGGGGGGAGATTTCAAATTTGAGGAATATTCCCTTTTTGATGCCTTTTTTCAATGAAAATAGGTGATTTATAAAACAATTAAATTGATTTTCATGTGCAAGTTGCAAAATCTAGAGGATTTGAGTGATTAGGATTAATTAATCAGGATTTGATTAATTTAAGGGGAGATTTAGCTGATTTGACTATTTGATTTAGATTTTAGGATTGAAATAAATCAAAAAGAGATGAAAATGATTAGGACTTAGTTAAATAAATATTTTTGATTTATTTAACCAAAGGGGGTGATGTTAGATTAAATTAGATATAGCAGTTTGTTGTTTAGTGGGTGTTTTAGAGATTTAATAAAATAACACTGAATTGCAATTAATCTAAAGATAGAAGATGAAATGACCTAGTGATACACCAGTGACGATTTAGTGCAAGTTGAGAGTTTATTTAATTAAAGGGAGGTACATGATGACTTTAATCAAATAAGGCTATTTGATTAAATAGTTGAAATAGAGGATAATTTGGGATGAAGGCGATGTTAGTGAGCCGAGGATCGGTAATAACGATATCAATTTGTATATTTTCGATGTCTACACCTTTAATTACTAAAGAATATATAGAGTTGTTTTGGAGTGAGTTTTTCTCCTAAAATATTTTTTCCCATGTAAATCACAATGTTATTGTGTGTTTCTTTTGTGTTTATTTCCTTATAACTACAATGATTGACTTTATTTGCACATACCTCCTCTTTCAGCTTTATCCTACAACATTAAATATTTATGACATGTTCTTTTAGGCCAACTCACATCACCACCTATTTAAAAAAGGGGGATAGTACATACCTTGTTACCTAAGGCCCTAATGATATCTAACCAAGTACATCTTAAGATTAAAGAGAAACATCTAGATATTGAGATTAGAAAATAATATTGTTTATAAATTTAGACAATGAAAAGAAGAAAAATACCTCAAGTAAACACATGTAAGAAGATTAAAGTAATATCAAAAATGATAACAAAAATCACTTTGAATTATGCAAAAACATAAAAATATTCCAAGAAGTATAAGAGATCATGTCAAAGAAACACTTTAAAAAAATATTTATGAAATTGTGCATTCTTGTTGTATTGTGTATATTGGTGAAACATTAAAATCTTTATAAAAAGTCAGCCACAAAAATTCAACATTGTAATGTAAAGTAATTAACATTAGCAAAAACATATATTTCTCAATAATCACCCAATACACTTGAAGGAACCCAAAATTTTCATATAAAAGGTTGTTGCAAACAAAAAAAAGTATAAAAGTAATTGTACTTTTTTTCGTATTAAGAAATTTAAAAATAGATGGTTTTAAAATAAAATCAATGCATATTAGAAAATACTATTATATAAGATTAATTAGAAAACTAATAATTGAGGTTACTTATTTATGAAATCTCCCTCCTAGTTTTTTTTAGTAGTTTTTCATTCCTTGAAATAGATTAAATATTCTTTCCCTCATGATCACTCAATGACGATATTTAAGATGTCAAAGTCTAATACTATTGCATAGTTGATCTCACAATAACATTGTCATTTAACTTATTTTTCAAGTTGAAAATGTTGAAAAAAAAACTTAACCAATTAAACTATGATCTTGACATATTTTTTTAATACTTCAAATTCTTCTTATTAAAAGTTGTAAGTTATCATTCTATTATATTTATTTAAAATTTATAAAAAAATGATATTTACTATTATTTGCATTTCTATTAAATTATTGTCTTTACAAGGTATATTTCATTACATCTACCTGAAATCATTTGTTCATATTTAATAATGATAAATAAAGAACCATGTTATTTATATTAAGTAGTTTACTTATCTTTTAGATATCTAATTATAATTATAGATTCTAATGAAAGATAATATACCATTAAACTTTGTGGATGGAAGGGAGGGTGGCCCTCCATGAGTGGCGAAGGGCACATGGTGGGTGAAGTGGACAAGGTTTGGTGTTTTGTGGGACCTTGGCAGCAAAGCATTCATTCCCAAGGATGGCAGCCTTAGATGGCCACCCTAGATATACACGTTGGCAGAGCTCCCGTGTGTTGGTTGTCAAGTTGGAGCCCATAATGGGCACTTAATACTAGGAATGGCATGTTGTTAGAGTGGTGGATTATGAGTACCAATTCAAATGTTGATGTGATAGCTTGCGGTGTAGTTCATATGGCATGCTAGGACGAGGACGACCTCTCTCATGTGTAGCGTCATGGCATTTATTTCATTCCCAATTAAGTATCATTTAATGATGGCAGTCTAGCGTCTTCTTTGGTTTAAGTGAAAATTCAAAGGTTATAGTGGCCATTGCTTTAGACTTGGCTCTGGTAGTTTGTTTGTGTTTTTGGAAGTGCTTGCTTCGTTGGGTGTGCAGTTGGGCTCTGTGATGGCAAGGCGCTCACATTTCATAATTGGAGTTTCGGCTAAGGGTTTGGCTTGGTTCGATACAGATACACTGATTTCTTTGGGAGCCAAGACATGTCAAACGACTTTTACGGAAATTACAGACTAGTGCCTCAAGAGGATTATGCTTAATAACAATTATCTACTAGTTGTGGCATTTAAAATGGTGTTGGGAGTTGGGCATTTAGCCAAAAGTGAATTTGGGAGGGACAATACTTTTGTCACCTCTAGGTTTTTGGTGTCTCTTCTAGACAGCCGTGTGTCGAAGGTGGAAACCAGGGTGTTGTTGGGAAAGGTTTTCAAAAAGGATTTGTTGTTGGGTGTGGACGAGGTGTTGAAGGCCACAATTATGGGGACAGGTATTCCCCACCTTGATGATTTGGAGCTGCTATGGAATTTAGATGAGGCAGTGAATTTTTTTCCTTTCCTGCTAGATTTAAAGGGTCTGACTCTCATGCAGCGTAGAATGATCGTCGTCGTGGCTATGGAGTATATGAAAATTTTTTTCAGGCTCATGCCTGTGAAGGACATCTACTGGATTGTGGGATTTGAGGCCTTCGCCTAGGCCACTAGTTTTCTGTTAGTATGGGAATGTTTAGGGTTTGAAATTTGCTTTGACCCGTGTCCTGGTATAGTTCGGGTATGGTAGTGTTAGTAGCTATAGTGTGGTTTTGGTAAATTTTGCAAGGATGGTTCTTTTTCTTTTTTGTGTTTGGTTGGCAGTGGTGTATGGATGGTGGTTCAATTGGTAGGTAGTAGTGGTCAAGGTTGCTTCGAGACTATGGGCGAAGGTCCCTTTTTGATCTGCTCTAGTTTTTGGATGGGTGTTTTCATGGCCGGAAGTAGTAGTTATCAGTTTGACATACATATGGCTTTGTTAGTTTCCTGCATTAGTAGAAGATTGTAAACTTTATTTTAATTAATATAAATCTAAATCTTACGTATCAAAAAAAAATTACTATTAAACTTCTTTGAATGGAGTATAATATAATAGTGGAAGATAAAATATTTTTTAGTTTTGATTTATCAATAGTAAATTTTTATTTTAATAAAATTGTTGGAGAATTTTAAATTGTTTATAGAGATTGTAATGCATAGTTGACAATAAATTTAATTATTGATAATGTCAATATATTATTAGTTTAAATATTTTTAAATTTATTAAAATTAAAATATGATGATAATAATGACTTTTAATATTTTTTAGATTAAATTGGTATGTGAGATCTTTGAATTGCATCAACTAATTATATAATGTAGTTACATGTTCTTTGACTTTACTCTATAATGTATTGTTGGAGTTACTCTTCTTGTTATTTCACACCTCAAACCATCCATGTCTAAGAGCTCTACATTAATAGAAGTATCCTTGTAGTTATTGTTACCTAATTTTCACCCACAGGCTCAATCATGCAAGGCATCTATGTTGTAGGTGTTCTTAAAGGCCAAATGAGACATTCACATTAGGGGTTAGGTCATGCATCTGCTGGCATTTCACAAGGAGCTCAGTTGAAGGGTCGGCCTCAGTCAAGCTTGGGCATATTTTTCCTTTAAGGAGAAAGTTGGCAAGACCTTCCAAATGTCTTGCCGACTAGCAGGGGATCCATCAAGTCTGAACGCTTCACATTAGGGATCCTATCGGCATAAGATTATCTGGGTCTCCCTGACCCATCATGCATTTGGTTAAATATGCTTCCAGGTTCCTATCGGCAAGACCCTGGTAGGAATGTCACGGCGAGCGGAATTCACTTACAGGTTCCAGTCGGCAAGACATCAATCATCGTCCCAGCGAAAAGAAGGATGGGCTCTCGGCAAAGGTTGGTCCCTTCGCCACAAGGTTTCGCCGAGCGCAGGAGGTCTCCCCGACATTTAACATCGGTGTAGTTTCCAGCCATTGAGTAAAGGTCTTTCTGACATGGCCATGTCTCAGCGAAAGAAGGCAGTTTCAGTAAAGGATGCAAGTATTGGCGAAGGGTCTTGCTGACAGGGAGATGTTTTAGCGAAACAAGGAAAGCTCGGCGTAGGGAGGTGTTACTGACAAGACGTCTCACCGACTTGGTGTGGTCTTAGCGAAAAAGAATGTCTTGCCAAGGAGGAGGGACCATCGGTATAACGTCTTGCTGAAAGGCTGATGTCTCAGCGAGAGGAGATTCCTTCGCCATGAAGTCTCGACGATGATTAATGTCTCGCCGAAAGCCGAGGGCCCCGCCAATGAAAGTCATATCGATGTGAGGTCTGGGCGACGGAGTGGAGTCTTGGCGAATGGGGAGATGTCTTCAGTGTAATGTAGGGACCTCGCTACAATGTCTCGCCGATCCACTAAAGTCTCGCTGAAGGGGGGAAGTAGCGTCGCTGAAGGAAAGAGGGCTTGGCGGGAGGTCTTATTGACAATGAAAGGTCACACCGACATGCTTGGTGCCTTCGGTGTAGCACGAGAAGTTCGGCAGGAGGTCTCGCCGACAACACAAGACCTCGCCAAGAAAGTTTGACATTGGCATAGGGTCTTGTCGAGATAGTAATCTCTCCCCGACAAGAGGAGTGAAGTGACATTGGCGAAGGGAGTAAGCTTCGCCATAATGTCTTGGCGAAACCTTTGTCTTTCGCCAAAGTGAAATGAAATGAGCCCTCACCAAAGCAAGGTGCCTTCGGCACAGCCTCTTGCCGACCAAAGGAGGTCTCCCCGACCCGATGATGTCTCTCCGACATGAAGTGCACTCGCCAGGAGTTAAAGTCACCGCCATGAGGTCCTAGCGACTTTTTGAAGTCTTGCCGAAATGGATTGACTTCAGTATAGCATTGTGTTTTCGCCCTGAGGTCTCACCGAGATGGTGATGTCTCCCCGACTAAAGAAAAAGTAGCTCATCACCAAGAGATAAGGAGCTCGATGAGAGGTCTAGCCGACAGGCCAATGTCTCACCGACAACAAAGGGTCTTGCTAAGAGTCTTCCCGAAATGAAGAGTTCGTCGAAGGAGAAGGAATTCTATAAGATGTCTCAGTGAATGAAGGTGGTCTCAGCAACAGAAGCAGGAATCAGTATGACTGGTGGACCTCACTATGAAGTCTTCCCGACTTTCCACGGTCTTGCCAAAGGAAATGAGGAGCTCAGGGAGAAAAAGGAGAGATCGATAAGATCTCTCACCGACTGGTGGGAGTCTCATTGAGCGAATGATAGGAGTCAGGGAGAGCGGGGTTGTTTGACATAAGTCTAGGTGAGTGTGGGATGTCCTACCGACAGAGAATGCCCTCGGTATAATCATAGGGAGTTCGGGATGAGTCTCTTTGATCTGATATGTCTCCCCGACTGTTAAGCACAGGAGAATGGGCCCTCACCAAGACAAAATCAATTCAGCAAGAGTTTGGCCGACTAGCGAAGGTCACGCCGAAGGTTTTGCTTTCGGCATAGGGTTGTGCCTTCACGATGAGTCTCACCAGTATAGCATGTCCCCCCGACTAAGGAGAAGGTGAACTCATCGTTGAAACATATGTAGCTCGCTATGACTCTTGCCGACGATAATGAGTCATGCCAATAAGTTGCAGAATGATATAATCGCACTGATGAGACATTTTTAGTGTCTCACTGAGATGTGATTTTGACTAAGCAAGCCTTTGACCGTAGGGGAACCATGTGGAATATGATTAGCCAATCATAGGGAGCTAAGGGAGAGCCGTGGCGGTCTGACCAAGAAAAGGAAGATGAACAGGGCAAAGCAACGTGGATCGGCTATGAGCTCAGAGGCATTCAAGGAAGCTCGATAGGAGGATTCAAAGATGGACACGAGGATCAGAAATGAATGCGGTGGTTGCAGAAAGATCCGAAGGCTTCTCCAGAGACGTTTCTTCTCCGACATAGGCAACAAGATGGACACGCATGGGTGCAGCATTAAATTCAATCAAAAATCTAAAGGTTGATCTTTCTAATAGATATTTTGTAAGCCCTAAGGGGCCAACACTCTTTGGTATATAAGGCATTTTTTGCCTCTTTGTAGATAGTTCTGGAGTATGCTTTTTCTTAAGTCTATGACCCTTTTGCAGTCCTCTCTCAAACTAGCAGGATTTTGTAACTCAATTTGGAACATAATATACAAAATCTACCTTGGTTACCATTGATGGTCCATCTTTTTGCCTTCTGATTCTTGTGAAGTATTGTGCATATTTTAAGTGATTCATTGAGCTACTTAGTGAAATATTCTCTTTCCTTATAGCTTTTGTTTCATGTCGTGCCTTTCTTTGCATAAGTAGTATTACGTAGGTTACAAATTGTGTTTACTCAATCCCGCGCATGAGCTTCTAGTTAGTGAAAATCTACCTTTCCTTCTTGAAGGCATGTGCATGTCAAACCTATTTGTATGCGTAATCTGCAAGATCTTGTTGTGCAGTCCCATGGCTATCGTCAGTATTCAAATGTAAATTGAGTATATCATTGTTCCTGTCATTTCGGTGCATCACCATAGTTTAGTTTTATTTTTATGCATTCTCCTTCTCCCTTTTCATTACAAGATCAGTAGTTAGGTGACACCAAAGGAAGTCGGCCTTCTCCGGAGGCTCATTTCAGTCTCAGGTGACCCACAACCTTGAAATGATCCCATGTTGCTCTAGAAAGCTTAGTTTTCTTTTATAACTAAGACATGGTGCAATTTTTAGAGCTAACAATTATTATCAATATTACAATGTTTGTGTTTCTCCTTATTCAAATGTATCATTGCGTGTGTCAAGAATGCCCTACAAAAAGAGAAACAATAGCTATACAATTATATAAAGTTGGGATAGAAATTGAATAAATTAACTTCTCATAATATTAAAAATATAATATAAGTTAGAAGAAGATACCACACATCTATAACTTCAATAATATAATAAAATGTTACAAATTCTATAAAAAAAAATGATTCAAACAATTTTAAAATAGACTTATACAAAATTTGAAATAAATCTTTTAAATTTATATGGATAAAATATATATTTTTATCAAACATAATTAAATAAAAATGAAAAATGAAAAACTAAATTATAGATATTATAGATCTATCCATTAAATAAATTGTTTATCATATATTTTAAAATTTAAATTAATTTTTTTAAATATAAATTATTCTTAAAAAGTTGTATACTAATCTTTTTCAAATATAAATATAAAGATTCCTTTAGTTGTTAAAAAAAAGTAAAAACGTATAAAAAAACATTTTAATTTTTGTGATATTAAAATAGATTCCTTTTTCTTTGAATCGACCAATCCTACCAATAATGTAGTTAAGTCCTACCAATACAAAATGGCTTTTTAGTTACGTGAATGTTTGTATTTTTGTTTGAACAATGTGACACATTTATTTATTTATTTGGGTATGTAAATAATATTATCATTTGTCTTACACGCCAATTTCCTCCTTTGTTAGGAAGGATCGCTTTCAAATCAAATGCCAACCTAAGAGATTCCAACAAACCACCGTTTTATTTTTAATAATTCGTAAAATATATGAAAAACCAAAATGTCACATTGTGCCTTACACCAAAGATTTGATGATTATAAGCATGTGATGATATTGCTATCAGAGGATTCAACCGTGTAGTTTGAGTCAAACTCATTTGACCCATGTTTCATGGTAGTGGTTCAGCAAAGAACCATTCGATATCATGAGAGATGGGTTCTTGTTAATTCACTACTCATGAAACATGGGTCAATGAGTTTGACTCAAAACTACAGATGAATCAATAACTAATCACTAATTGACTGCCTTTAATGGAAAATACCTCCTACTTATCTATAAGCATATGTTCAAAGGAGAATTTAATATATTTATATTAATTTTTATATAGTTTTCTATTTATTTTTAAAAATGATTTTATATAATTATATATTGATAA
Source organism: Sequoia sempervirens (assembly GCA_007258455.2). NCBI lineage: Eukaryota > Viridiplantae > Streptophyta > Pinopsida > Cupressales > Cupressaceae > Sequoia > Sequoia sempervirens. Next base: position 15,277 of record VDFB02382623.1, read on the forward strand.
ATAATATTTTTTTATAAAATTAAATATATTATCTTATATTTTTATTTATTTAATCGTATCTATTCTTATATTTCTACATTTACTTTATTCATATATGTATTGGTACATTCATTTAGATTAACTATTTAGTATTCTTATCCGTGTACTTATTTTCATATATTTATTATTCACCTTGATTTTACTATTCTTATATTATAGCATATAGACAATTGATTTGTCACATCCAAGATCTTTATACATCAAAATTAGATATACATGTTTGTTCATTTTGATCAATTAAGATTGATGACTCACTATTATGAAGGGGTGGGAGCTACCCTAGTGGTAGGGTGAGGAATGTGTTAGTTGGGTTGCCTCCTTCTATGTATAATAGAAGATGAATGATGTGTGACAATAATTTTGTCAAAATAGATTAAATATGTTAGAAATATGTACAAAGGTGACATGACACATGTTTTGTAGACTTGAGTGTTTGTTTGACATAGATTTTGCAAACAAACATTTATAATCAACAAATTAAATTATACGTTTTGTTTTGGTCAAATGGATTGATGACTCCCACTATTATATGGAAGGGGGTGAGAGCTACTCTAGTGGTAGGGTGAAGAATGTTGAATTGGGTTGCCTCCTATGGATATTAGAGACAAATGATGTGTGATATTGACTTTGTCAAAAATAGGTTAAAAGTTTTAGGAATATGTACAAAGGTGAGATGACATATGTTTTGTGGACATGGTGTTTGTTTGACATGAATTTTTCAACAAAAGATTCTAATCAACAAATGTGAACTAAAAGAACTTATAATAGAGTGTAGGAGGAGTGGATGAGGCCTCTCCTAACTCTTAGGATTTCTTTAACTAAGTTCAAAATTAATCTAGGACACGTGTAATAGAATTAGGGTATGGTCCTCAAATTTTAGGTGAACTAATTAGTTTGATTAAATGTTGGTTTGTATTTCAAATATTTTCTTTGATATATGTTTGTTCAATGTTAGAATGTGGGGTGTACACTTGTTTGATTCAATTGGTTTTTTGGTATTTTATAGTTTTTATTTATTTAAAGGGTAAACACTTTTGACTTGGAGCAACATGAACCAATGAGCTCACAAATAGGAGACCTCATCCCCAATATAAATATTCAACTATTTAGTATTATTATCAATGTATTTATTCTCATATATCTATTATTCACCTTGATTTTTCTATTCTTATATTATAGCATATAGACAATTGATTTGTCACATCCAAGATCCTTATACATCAAAATTAGGTATACATGTTTGTTCATTTTGGTCAAGTAAGATTGATGACTCACTATTATGAAGGGGTGGGAGCTACTCTAGTGGTAGGGTGAAGAATGTGTTACTTGGGTTGCCTCCTTCCATGGATAATAAAAGACAAATGATGTGTTATAATGAATTTGTCAAAATAGGTTAAATGTGTTAGAAATATGTACAAAGATGACATGACATATGTCTTATGGATATGAGTGTTTGTTTGACATATATTTTGCAAACAAACATTTTCTAATAAAAAATGTGTGAATTAAAAGAACTTGAGAACAAGTGTCTAGGAGGAGTGAGTGAGTCCTCGCCTAGCTCTCTTAGGATTTCTTTAACTAAGTTCAAACTTAACCTAGGACATGTGTAATAGAATTAGGGAGGGGTCCTCAAATTTTAGGTGAACTAATTAGCTTGGTTAAATATTGGTTTGCATTTCAAATATTTTCTTTGATATATATTTGTTCAATGTTAGATTGTGGGGTGTACACTTGTTTGATTCAAATTATCTTTTTGGTATTTTATGGTTTTTATTTATTTAAAGGGTAAACAATTTTGATCTAGAGCTATGAACTAGTGAGCTCATAAACAGGGGACCTCATCCCCAATATAAACATTCAACAAGAACACCCCAGTGGGATTTGAACCTTGATGTAAAGAATAACAACGCCACAATTTCACTATCACACTATGTCACTATTGACGGTATTTTATGGTTTTGAATGTAATTAAAAAATCTAAATTAATTGATTGATGAAACTAATGATTTTTTTTTAAATTACAATTTAAATAAAATACTTATTGTAATATTTTTTAAATTAAATTAGTTAATGAAAATTAAACTAAGTTAATTAAATTTATACTCTTAACTCAATACAATTAATTAAATAATAATTATCAACTAATATTGCAAGTATTAATTGATTAATCTAAAATAAATAATTTTATTTTTTAAAATTATTTTTAAGAAATAAATTAAAACAACTAACTAATTTAATAATTATACTAAATTAATTAGATTTCTCTAATTAATTTGGTACAATTTAATAACCAAATAAAATTAATTAGTAGTGTTATTAACTAATCCATGGTAGATTTTTTTTTGAAAAAGAAGCAACACATGTAAGGGAAAGGGGCCCATAGTGGGTAGGGGTCCAACGATGGGTATAAAAGTAGGCCTGAGTGGGCCCCATGGTAGGTAGATTTGATATCCAAAAAACTTACACTTAATATTCAATTGCAAAACACTTTTATCCATAAAGTACACAAACTAACAAATCATGTGATGCCACATCAGCGCACCAAGAATACATGACTTACTAGCCCACTATTGGTCTCACCTTTTTTAGGCCCTTTTGGATACCTTGACAAAAAGCATGTTGATGTGACATCATATTTGATGATGTGGTCTTGAAACCAATTTTTATAAGCATGGGACTTGCCAAATAAATTGCTTTACAAATTTGGGAGTGATTTGAAATTTTCACATAGGACTTTGAGAAGCCCAAAGTTAGGGTGACCCACTATAGGCCCCTCTCCCTTAGCACAATATATTTTCCCCTTTTCTAAATAGAAATGATTTCTTCTATCTAAAATAAGAATTCAATAGACAATCTTTTCAAAACAAATAATTTTGAAGCACACAAATAATTGATAATAAACCATTCTTTTCTTTGACACCAAAAGATCTAGAATAAAAACTTTGAAGCTTCAACTATTAATTATGGAAGATTGTTAGTTTTTGTTAGAAAACCTAGATCCCTTTTAAGGGAGATCCTGATACTTCTTTTGAACTCACTTTGAATAGATTAGTAAGTTCCTAAGAAATATTTATGAATAAGTTATCCTAGGATGAAAAGGAAAAGAAACTATGTCTATATAATTATATTTTTAAAATGTAATTTCTTTTTTAAGAGATTTTAATAGAATGATTTAAACACAATATTTGAAGCAATCTATTTAAACAAATCTAAATATTTTATTCAACTCTTAAATTATAAATCATATTTAATTTCTTTTAGCAACAAATTTTTAACAGACAAATTTTTAATTATCTACAAGATAAAATACTTAAATAAATCTAATGTATGAGAATAGATAAACAATCCATATCTAGAACTTGAATGTTGATGGTGGAAATAGTGTCCTTAGTTTTAATTCCAATAGCTTCTTTCCCTCTCTTCAATCAGTGATAAAATATTCAAGGTAAGGATTGGGTAAATTGGATAGAGAACGTAGAGATGGAGAACTATAGCATTATGTCACGAACCCCAAAGGACAATAACACAATAATTACAACACAATTTTTTTTTTAAAATAAACATAACATACATGTAATACACATTAAGTCATAACATGAATTTCAATTAAATAGATTCATTAACACATACATCCCTTGGGGTACACGAAGAGTCATTACGTGACTTAGATCCATACAACATCAATAAAGAATAGAATCCAAAGATATAAAGTAAACAATAACAAATATAATACATACATGAAAATTCATTGATAAGAAGTCATCTGTAAACATAAATACAACATATACATGATTACATAACACATTAAATAACAACTGCCATGGCTAATATTACATTACAGTACAATGTTCAAGAAGTATAATGATACAAAAGTGTTTCCAATCATGAACGTAAACCATACAACAAGATAACATGATGCACAATATGATAAGCTTGGTTCGAGCCAGTGCAACTCACGAAGTCACTACAATGGCACCAATCCGTGCCTCTCAGTCTCGACTACTGGGGACTGATGGGGTGCTGCCGCGTTCACAGGCCATGTGATGCAGACCCACCCCGTGCTAGGAGCTAACAGAAAGAGACATAACCAAGAACATCCAAACATGGAACCACAAGACTCTGACGTCATACAAAAAGTATCATAACACTCGGGAATTATGGCGACATAATCAACCACATCCAAGTCCTTAAATCTCTCATCATAAGTCAAAACAATAGCGATGAAACAAAGACTAAAGGAAGATCATAAAACACTTTGAATCCGTTGAATTAAAAGAAACCATATCACAGTGCAGATAGCAATGATACAGCCGCAATAACATCATATCACTGCGTGCACCATAAGGTACAAGGTTAAAGCAAACATCCACAGATTTATACAAGACCAAGAATACACCAAGATCAAATAAAGGTAAAACCATAAATCATTTCCAAACAATTATGTTTTCATCAACAATTCCAAGACAAGGACCACTTCGAGAGAGTTTCAAAACAGCATAATAAAGTGTTGAGGAGAGTGTCGCCGCTAACCCAACATGGATTATCCAGACTACCACTATCGCAAGGTGCCGCCTCCATCTACCGACGAATTATCTAGACAATCCAGGCGATAGGAGCCGCCTCCATCTATGGTTATCCAGACTACCTATCTCAAGGAGCCGCTCCATAGGGTTGCTCATGCGGAACCGTTAACCTTTCATGAAGACAAGGCAACGATCTTGCCAACCACGGCCTTCTCAATCCCCTTTAGTCTGTGGTAGCACTCAAAGGCGGATGGGGCATCAATTATCTTTTTAATGTGATTCTACCCACCCCCTAGTTAATTATTTAAATTATCACTTATTAATTTCACTCTAACGAGGGCTATCCTGGTGCCCCTTTGTGCGCCGACCACCCACTTAGAGCCACTCTCACTCCAGACACTCAAAACATAAAAACCAAATCCAAGGGTTGTACACCATAACAAGTACATTAGATCACAATAGAGAAGCATGCAAGGCATTACCCATCTTGCCATAAATACATAATCAAAATCTCAAAGATTTATGTACAACCCTTTCAAAAACATGAAACCAAAACACTTGCCACAACAAGGGCACATAAAAGGAGGAACATTAACCAATAGTAAAATAAACCTCCGGAAGATTCTCATAAAGTTACACTAGGGTTTCCCCATGAAAATATGACAACAATAAAAGCAAAACCTTGAAGAACCAAATGCGATTCAAATATAGCGAGAGAATACATCAAAATAAGATCAACAACTCCAATAACAACATCAACAACTTCGATACGAACTAATTCAAGAATCCAAGGGAAACCTCTATTTTCTCCTCTCGGAATACCCATAATTCAAAGAACTTTCCAAATTTGACTCATCAACAACTCAAGTAGAACCGTCAATCATGACAAAGACAACATTAACCGATTTACCACTTAGAGTAAAGCACAAAAAGAAAACATATGGGTTCCCAACGAATAACAACATACATTAATTGAGAGAAAATTCCCAACTCAAAATCAACTCATGAAAAGTCACATTGAAAGAATCCATAAAACCACACATTCTAATAATATATCCATTCATTCAATAAGAAGTAACCTGAAACCATCTAAAAAGAACATTATTCTACCGATCAAACATTTCCATCATTTAAAGATATCACAATATTGCAAAGTGAAGATATAATCTGATGTTATAAGCCACAAGACACTAATTCTCAAGCATACTCTTCCAAACACAAATTAAAACAATCATGAACAATAATACGGGTTCCCATTTTACACACATAATTACATACAAGGACCATTAGACACATCAACCTTGAAGAACACTATCTTAAAACACTTACAATGAACAGGCCATCGAGACATCTCCATAAATATCCCACAAATCACACCCACCTTAAAACAATTACATAACACTTAAACCAATAATCAAAACACTTTGTTTAAAACAACAATCACTCACACCTTATAACCATAAGGACATTCCTTAATTTAGGCATTATTTCAACGTTCTTATCACTTACTTTAAGGTATCCACTTAATCTAATTAAAAGCATATTTACTACAAATAATTATATTTAAAATAACTATATCGTTTATAAGATAACCAACTCCATCGACTGTTTAATATGAATCCTAATTATAACTTTAAAATGTAATACTAAGATGACAATTCTATAAATTACAACTTTATTATAATCCTAAGGTGACGATAATAATAAATTATTTCACATAGCAGTTTGATAAATAACTATTATTCACAGACTCACTAGATAACAAAAAAGGTAAAACCATTTAACATTTAATCAGTATCATCTAAATTAATTAACCTATGAACCTAGAATTTATCCTCACTTAAAAATAACTTTATCATTTAACCTTCAAGTAAAAGAAACTATGAAAATGTAGAATCACTTATCTCCTTTAGTGAACCCTAAAACTTAATTACCATATAAATCGATTTATTTTAACTAAATACACAGTTCATTTATCTACAACAAAATTAAATACCTATTTCAATAATGTTTATTCGGTTAAAATCCTTTGTTAAATAATAATTTACTAAACAACCTAGCGAAATAACCATTTTCACTTTAATTATTTACCCAATTCTTTTATTTTCTAAAGCGAATTCAATACTTCATTTACAAATCAACTATCTAATTAAAATTCTTTATCACCTTTTATTACTTCACTTACCATAAAATAAAATTACACTTTTACTTAACTCACTATCTTACAAAACATTCTAACACTCGATTCATATTTTACTTTAATTCACTCACTTGACTAAAACTTAATAAGTATCTATTTATTCCAAATAAAAGAGGAAGATATCTATTACTCCAAAGCTACCCATAAAAATACTAAATATTGCCAATACAAGAATCTAGGTATCCCTCACATAATTAATACCCAATCTTATATCTAAATATTTATACCTGAAAGAGAAATTATAAATCAACTACTTGAAAGAGGGAATGTTCAATACCAACTAGAGCTCATTAATTATTTCTTTATTTATTTATTTAATTATCTCTTGGAATAATTATACAGTTTACCTATCACGCTAGGATTACTATCTTGACAAAGCCGCTTAAATCCTTTTTTATTTTATTATAATAAACTATAATGTAAATTATACTCACAATGATAACTTTCGTGAGGTGTAAATAGTAATATGAGTATATATATATATATATATATATATATATATTGCACGGAAATGAATTATTGCATCCCAATCAAAGACCGAGATTTTATCTGTGTTTAAGGCTTACCATTTGACCTAAAGCATCTGCAATAGATGAGACAGGTTGGTATGAAATAAGAGAGTTTATTTAAATCTATACACCCTACCAAGTTTAATTGCGCTGCAGCCACCGGTTGTCAATGAAAACAGAAAGGTTATTAAATTTAATAGCTGCCACTGTGGTGGTTACCAAAGATGCCAGGGAGACTATTTAATTATCACTTATTTAATTTTGTACAATGTTTCAACTCTAATTGCTGTGACAGTGACAGGCTGCCAAGGGTTTCAGAGGAACTATTTAATTACTACATTTTTGCAAGTCTAACGTTGCAGCTGTGATAATTTTGCCTATAGTTTCGGGGAGATTTTAAAAATTTAGATTACCAGACTATGTGAAGGAGCTCATCTAAGCACTGTATCCAATAACATCAATTTCTCTCAGCTTCGACTGAACGGAGGTAACTGGCAAGGCTAGAAACATGGCGCAGACCAAGAGAATTAAATAATCTGCTCATGGACGGCATCAGAGAAGACACACGAACCAAGCTTTCCTCCAAGTTGGAGATGGTTACGGTTGCAAACATGTGAGACGCCATTTTAAAGAAAGTGAATTTTAGAATTTGGAAATATCGCCATTTACTTGTATTATTATCAAATCCCGAATGTTATCCACAAAACTAAAAAGAAGAAGAAAGGTGAGGTGCAAAATACGTGACTTATGAGAATTTCCTGCAGAGTCTACCCATTTTATTTTATTTTTTTATCAGCATAGGTGATAATTTGTCAAAATGCAACCAATCTGAGAGCTGCTCTTTCAGGAAGTAATTAACTTGCCGCTATCGGCCAAAATCAAGAGAATTAATATTATATTTATTAAAACAATAAATCTTTATAGGTTAAAATTAGATTAATCTTTAACTTGTTAAATAAATTTTATTTTCTTTATATCACAACTTAATTATGACTCTCAATGGATGGTAATTATTATCATTATTATTCAATTTTTATTTAAATTTATTTTATTTTATTTTCTTCTGTTTTGACATCAATTTCTGTAAACATAAATTTACGTTGATTTTATTAACTGTTCTACTCGGTGGCACTAGTTTACAAATAACTAGGGTTGGTATTAAAAGCACGTACAATAAAGCTTTTACTAGGTTATACGTATGGAAAAATAATTATAATGTGCACCTTGTCATGGTAGGATGCTCGTGTACAGGCAGAGGGGATATGCAAAAATTGAATTATCTGTGTTGGAAGGATTCCGTGTTGAATTGTTTACAGCCAATATCTAAACCGCTTCAACGAAATTTTTATTAAAGAAATTATATGGAAACAATCTATACAAATTCAATGATTACACACTAAAATCTTTACATTCAATTGACAGAATAACATTCACAAATGCAATTATTATTTATTTCAAGCTTTGCTTTAAATCAAAAGAATAATCTACTTTAATGAAAACTCATCAAACCTCTAGTTTAAATAGAATATTTATGAAGACCTAGAATTATTCATAAAATAATTTGCACAAAGTAAAAAAAAATAGGTCACAGAGATAAAAAGAGAACATGAACACCAATTTACGTGGAAAACTCCAACTGGAAAAAAAAATACCACTCCAAAATATCCGCAACTTATTTTTATTGATCATCAATGAAAAAAAAAAATACCTTTCCTCGATCCAATTTATTGAGGTTGAAGGATGGATCAGCCAGAACAGAAGCCATTACGCCTAAAACTTTTGCTGCATCTTCAAACCCTTGGTCAGAAAGCGAACAAACAGCATAACGGCATTCGAATAAGAAGGTGCTCTCCAATTGGTTCACAGAGAGAACTCCTCCTAAATTTTTCTTGCCTCCTCTTAAAGAAAATACCAAATTCTCCGTTCAACCGCCCTAACTCCTCTTTCTCCTCCGTAAAAGATTTTCAAAAATAACTAATTTTTTTTATTTACCCACTTTAATTTATCATTACTTTATGTATTTATTTATTGAATTTCAACCAACAACTTCTTTTGTTTTAAATTACTTCCACTTAACTCTAAATTTTAACTAAAACAAATTTTCATAAATAATTAACTTTTAATTAAAATATAATTCAATAAATATTTTTACCTTAATTTATTTAATCTTAAATACAATTTTAATATTTATTCCTCTCTAATATTATCTTACTTTTAGATTTATTAATTGAATTTAATCATTAAATGATAATTACTTTTCCTCATCAAATTCGATTACTTTCAATAACCAACTCCCAAGATAATTAAATTAACGTTTATTATTGAATCTAATTATTTATTTAATTCCCAATAAAACAAGTAACCTTATAATTAAATTAACTTAATTAATCAACTCCAAGCGTATTATTAGTGTTATCTCATAATCTTAAAATTAAATTAAATAATAAAATCACCACATCATCCTGACATTACTAACAACAACTTACTTAACATCAACGATGACCGAAACGGAGGGCAAAACAACGAGAGCATTCTTTTAAATGCTTCCAATTGTGAACTACAAACTAAGATCGCATTACTATCATGCAAAGTTTTGGTAATGCCAATGTGCATGGAATTTAATTGAACTACTTATATTTACATGGCAATCACAACAAAGATAATAACTTAACTATTTTGTAGACATCTACAACATATATAAAAAAAAATATACTTAAACAAAAATAAATACTGTAAATATATGTGTGGGAAACATAAATTATAAAATTAAATGAAGCAATCAACTCACTTAATTAGAACCTCTCTAAATATACATTATTTCATTATTATAAACAAATAAAAATCAGTTTTCTATTCATATTATAAAAGTAAAAATGAAAATAAATTTTCTGTTCATATTCAATGTATTTTCCAGCTACTGGAGCACTGTAGATTATAGATCATTTTGCACAGAAGTTAAAAGAAAACCTTGGTAACGCAAAAGGGAAATTTACAGCTACCATAAAAGATGAAAACCCATATCAAGTTAAGCAGATTAATATTAAAGTACAGATCTATTAGATTTGATGAAGAAGGTGCAGCTGGGAGTGCTACATATTTTGAGCCTAAATTTATTACAAGGATTGTAGAGTCTGCCTAAACTGGATTTGTTACCATGTTAATGTGGATGCACAGAAATGATGTGTAAATTGCTTGGCAAATTTCCTTGTAAGTTTCTTCTATGGATTGGTAGAGGGCAGTACGGTGGAAATAAAATCTATTTATTAATATTACTAGTTCAGCATATAGATTAGCATACACAATGTGAGAACTATCTTGCACAGAGATTGAATAAAAATTGTTCCGAACTGACACTAGGCAATCACTTAATGCCTACTCAAGGAAAATCATGACAAAAGAAGAAAAACATCACAAGAAAAACATCACACTATAATTATATTGACAAATTCAATTCTTTAATCATTTTAAATTCTGCCAGAAGTTTCTCTATGTAATTGAAATAAGGATGGAACCAGATTTACTTACTTGTAATTTCCACTCTGTCCATTCTTATTTGCACCTCTTTCTTCCCAAGTTCTCTCTCGATTCTTCAACTCTATATTTGATGATGAATAAACATTCGTTGTATCCTTTTTCTCCAAGATTATAAGATTGATCTCCATATTCTCAATGTCTGCTCAAGAGTCAATTTTTCAAACACTTTGTGCTTCCTTTCCAGCTGTGATAGTCACCCATTGAGACTGCAAAAAGAACCTTGTCTCGAGCTCAAGAATCTGATAGCTCTAGCACTCCAATATTTTTATATATTCTTTCATTCATTATGAATAGAATGAAATAGCAGCCGCCCTCCTTGTTACGCTAACTTAAAACTGATTACATGGGAGTTCTATGTAGATCTATGTTGGTTGTTAAGAAAACACCACATCATGTTCATGGATTACTCCATCACCTTATCTTTGTAGAAATTTCTATATCGATCCTATGACTTTAGAATTGCATAGCAATGTATTTCATCTGGTGGGTCAAAGATCAGAAAGTTTTTCCCATCTCATGCTTACCCCTCTCTTTTAAATTATCGCTGAAAAACTCCCCCCCTAAATTTTTCCATGACTTCCAGTATATATAGAACTCCATTTTTTAGTTCCCTTTTGTGATTCTAACATAATTTTATCTCGATCCTTATCTATTCCTCTAACGTAATTCAATGAAAACACCTTCCTTCTATAATTCCTAATTTCAAGGGATGAGATCGTTGCCTTTGGTTTTTTTTTACAATTTTATTGCATGGTTTTATTTTTCCTGTAATGCATGTGATTTATTCATTATCCTTTCTTCTTTCTTTCCTTTTCTCTTTCTTTCTACTTTTTAGTTAAAATCAGCTTTCATTCAAAAAGATAGTGATAAGATAGCTCTAAAAAAAAAAAAAAAAATCGATTGTAGTTATCTCGCTAGACTAAATAATATTTAACTTAGATAATTCTGTAACACCCCTCCATTTTGTACTCTGTTGATTAGGCAATGTTTCTTATGTTATGCTTTGTTCCTGTTAACACTTGAATTAGTGATGCTTTATAATTTGATTATGTTAATGATGTTAGCTTCGTCAGTTAGTAATACTGTATTGGTGAAGGGGACGGGAGCACATCACTCGCATGTGAGCGCCCTGTGATTCCATGATTTCCTCTTCACAGTGTGTTTTATTATTATGTTATATGTATGTTCGACATTCGTGTGGTTGCAGGATGCAGGTACAGGACATTGACTCCACCTGGTTCCACAGGTCTGAGCGTGTCCCTTGTCTGATGGAAATCGATTGGGAGATAGTAGCTAGGTTTTCCTATGTCAAGCCACCACCCTAGTCACAGTGTGTTGTCGGGTTGTAGTCGGGTTGGTTGTTATGTTTCCTTGTCTCCGTGTTCTTATTTAAATTCAAGTTAAATGGCTTATGTTGCTTAACTGCTGATTAAATGCTTTTGGTTGAAATGCTAGGAATATTAATTACTGTATTAATTAATTTAATTTAATTAATAAAATAATCTAATATTGGATTAGATTTATTTTATTGGTTAATTAAATTAATTGTGTGAATTTATTAAATTATTCCTTGAATTGAAAGTGTTAAAAGATTTAAATTAATTTGTGTGGAAAGAAGGTTTTAAAATATATTGAATTCTAATTAGAAATTTGAAAGTTGTTTTAAGTTATTAAAAATTCAAATGTTTTCAAATGCAATGACTTTGGGGTAGAAAAGATATTTTTAGAATTAGTTGACTAGTTTGAAAAAAAAAGATATTTTGAGAAGAATTGAATTTGAATTTGAATTAGAATTTGGAATTTAATTTGAATTTGAATTTGAGACTGAATTTGAATTTGAATTTGGAATTTTGGGGGAGATATTATATTTTCATTTGGTTTTATTTTTCAATTTTTTTATGGAAGATTGGGGGTTGCAAAAAGGGGGCTTTTGGGTTTTTGGAAGAAATCTGGGTTTGCAATGAAGATCTTGGGAAGAGATTGGCAAAGAATGGAATCTTGAAGAACCCCAACATCAATTTGTTCTCAAACTTCTTGATCCAGGTTTTATTTTGGTTTTGTGTAGAAGTTTTAAAATTTTATTTCAATTTGAATGCAAGATTATAAAATAAATCTAAAACCCTCCTTGAGATCTTGAAAGAAAAATGGAAACCACAGTAAATTCAACAATGAAAATGAAATAAAAGAACTCAATAAGATCTTAAAAACCTCTGTTTAAATTTGAAAGTTTGAGAAATTTGTGTTTTAAAATTTGAAAGCTTGAGAAAACTGTATTTTAAAATTCTTCCTCAATTTGATTTCTGTGGAAATAGTTTTCTCTATTTGTCTGTTTATTGGAATCGTTTACATATATATATATATATATATACAAAATATATATATGTGTGTGTTTGTGGGTGTATATATATATATGTTTAAATTTTTGGGCATTCTGGTTTTGAAACGCAGAAAACAGAGGTTTCCTTATGCGTTTTCCACGTGTTTTTTTTGGAGGAAAATTAAAATATAAAAAAAAAAATTATATGTTTAGAGGGGTGGCGGTAGCCATGCTACCTCGACCAACCTCGTTGAGGTCGGGCCGCCAAGGCCATTCCCGCCAATCTCATGGGGAGGCATCAAAGCATCAGCTTTACCTCCTATTAGGAGGCCGACGCTGCCGTGGCTTTGTCCTCTAAGGAGGTCAAGGCCCCATCGTGGTGCTTTCTTTTTCTTTCATTTTATTTTATTTTATAATTTATATGATATTTAATATTATATGCATAATGCTTCACATTATATATTTAATATTTAATACTTAATATTTAATATTATATATGTAATATTTAATATTTGTATATAATATTTAAACATTTTGTAATATGGGAATTTAATTTTAATCAGTTGGATTATAATAATAGTATGTCCATAATTAAGACATTTAAATAATGATGTTTAATTATTTTAAATAGGATATGTTTTAAAATAATTATAGCTTAAATATAGATGAAATGGAATTGTTATTTTAAAAGGTTAATTTAATCCTTATCCAGGATTGAGCAAATAGAATAAGAGTATTAAATTAATTCCTTGGATGGTGTCAAGCGAACATTAAATAAGTTAATGGTTGTTGAAAAAAGTTGATTCTATAGCGAATATCTATGCTTAGAAATTTTATTTTCGACTATCATGAATAATTAGTAAACCTTAGAATAGAGAAATAATGTGTTTAGAGGCATATGTTTAAAGGAAGTGAACCTTAAAGTGATTAGTTCATTGGTATAGATAAAATGAAAATTGATGTTTGATCAAACGTTTTACATAAAATATTGAATTTGATTGATTTATTTATTTTTATGATGAAATATGGATTAAATGATTTAATTTAAATGATTTTGAATATAATAGTGAAACTTAGAGATAATGATTGAGTTAGTTTAATCAGTTGATTTTAATCATTAAATTTTGATTTTGGAACATAGTTGAGGAGCTAGGGATAGCGAATGGTTTATTTTAATCAGAGGACTTTATTTATCAACTGTTTATTTTATTTGTAATTTGATTTGATTATTACGGATAATTGAGACAAATGAAATTAAATAGATAGATTTAAAATATAGAATATCTTAAGATGATTTTGCTACAAAATAGGAGCAAAAAGCGGATTTTATATTCAAGTGTATTATTAGAGCATTGAATTTTAATAGACCAATGGTTTATTTTTAAAAATAAAAATTAAAAAAATATAGATCTTATATAATCAATTGCTTTTATTTAAAGGTTGCTTATAATAAGATATGTGATTGGGGAATGAAATATAATTAATGGTTTAAACTCCTTAAGTTGTCAACGTGCTTTGAGCTACTATGGAATTTGTGCGAATAACGTTAATTATATACCTAATTTCATGTGCGACGAAAGTGATTGATTTATTATTTATTCCAAATGTTTAATAAAGCAAGTGGGTTCATTTATAGTATATGATCGTGAAACTAGAGAAATGTTTGATTATTTTAGTCAAATGACTTTATTTATTAAAACGGCTTGATTAGGAAATCTAATTGTGAATTTAGAGTAAATGATCTGTTCTTTGAATATTTCTATGTTGTGAAAAGAAATAAGTTTATGGATTGGATGATTGTAAGTGGTGGAAACTGTGTTTGATTGGATTTAGGAAATCCGAGCACTAGCTTACTTAAGTGTCTGAAATGTTTTCAGTGTTTAATTGTTCATCTTCGATGTTGGTGGGATAGAGAGAATGTCTTGAACGCCTTCCAGATAGGGGTTTATTATTGGTATGGGTGGTTGTACGTGAGTCAACCTTTGCTATGTACTTTGGTTTCCGTGTTTTGAGAAAAGTTTGTTTGTCAAAATTACATCTTTAGACATTTAAAGAACATGTGATTATATGATTGTTGACTTTAAGTAATTTCTTGTTGATCATGTAAGTCTTCCAGTTGTGTTCCTTGAGATGATGTTGTTGCCCTTGTGATTGGTTATTGTCTTTCTTGGGTAGTGCATAAGACTTGTATTAGTGGAAACCTGGTTCTTCGTATGGGTCGTGTGACCTTATGATTAAAGGTTGAGTCATGTTTTCAGTCCGTTATGTGGGTTATCATTATGTTAGTCAACCTTGTGTTAGCCTTGGTTAGTGCACGCTTTGGTTTCAGTTTTGGACATTTGTAGTGATGTGTTACCTGTTGAGGTGTATTGATTATGTGTGATAAGTGTTAGTGCATTGGCTACCCTTGGCATGTGGTTGAGTTATGTGTTGTCGATAGGGGAGTGGCTTTCAAACGAGCATCGGGCCCAAAGTGGTTCCAGGATAACTCGTGTGAGAGTCAGTTAATTAAGTGAAAATTAAAATAACTTACTAGGGAGAGAGTAGCTTTGAACATTAATAAGATAATTTAGCCTCGCTCATTGGCTCAAGGGCTTGCACGAGACTTCCATGGAGATGAGCTCTGGAAGTGAAGATCATTATCTGTCTTCGAAAGATAACTGATTCCTCAGCCTCGCGGTTATTATTATATGGTGTCGCGTTCGTGGAGAGGTTACCAACAGATATCCCTTAGAGGGGCCAGACTGGTGGGAAGAACGCCATTGATGTAACCAATGCAGAAGCCTGTGATGACACTCCCCATGACAGCAAATTTCTGCAGATGGTGTTGTATTGTTGGTTTATTCTTTGTGAAGTGATTGTACCAATTTTACTCGGGAAGCATTGTAACCATTGTGTTAAGTGTGATGTGGCTGGTCCTTGTTTCAGCTCTCACTTTATGGGTTAATTTGCTATGTCTAGTGGTAGATGGTCTTGCCTTAGGAAATCCCTTGTTACTATCTCCTAGCATGGGGTGAGCCTTTGGTTTCACTTGGTTGGGTGGAATGCACTCTCCTCGCTATTTTTCTTGCTCGTGGTGGACAAGTATTTCTTGTTGGAGAGCTCGTTGGATCTAGATGCTATTCTGGCTTCATTCTTTTCAGTTGATCCTTATTCTTTTACCCCTCATTTGTTATTGAGGTGGAATTTGTAAATTTTAATCATGATTATTGGATTTACCTCATTCATGGAATGAGTGTTGTAACCATATTGTTTAAATGTTGTTAATTGAAATCTTTTGGTATTTCTTATCCTTCGTTGTAATTTATCTTGTATGGAATGTATGTTATCTCATTTCCTTAAGTGATTAATGTTTTGGTTTATATTAGTGTTTGTTGTTTTGGTTTTAAAGTAATCCTGCTCCCGTGGCCTTAGAGGTTGTTGGCAATGTGTATTCATCTTAAATGTTATTTGTACTTAAACAAAAATAAAAATTGGTAATTTCTGCCATAGCATTTGCAACTTCCTCTAGGGTTGGCATGGGCATTACATAATCTAATGCGAAGTCTTCAATCTTTTAGTAGCTTAAAATAAATAATATGCTTGCCACATAACTATCATCATAGTATATGTCAATCGCTAGGTATAATTATGTATCATGCTAATATGTTCGTTAGGAATATATTATAAAAGTTGGACAATAACTATCGTAGGAGTGAGACTCCAATTATAAGACACACATGGAGCAAATAATTTATGTAATTAAATATCAAATCACATAGTAGCGAACTACACATTACTAATATATATTTAATCAATAACTTATTTAATTTTAATGAACATCAAATCAACAAATAATAAATATTAAAGAATAATAACTTGTTAAGTTTTACACATAATATCATTGAAAACACGAAAGTCACTTACTATACAAGTGAAAAATTATTAATAATGTTGAAATATTAAATTAGGAGTTAGACTAATATATATATATAATTAATATCATGAATAATCTATGTTCAAGTGATGATAATGTAATATTATCGAAACCAATTGTTCATGAGTAAATTAATGGTAATAATAGTTTAATTAATATTAATATTAAATTATTAGTTTAAAAATGAATACTATTTGAAGTAGTAAATTTACGATAATATTCTAGATTGTCGAAATACTTCATCATAATTATGAAGTAAGTTATGTACATCCACTTATATCATTTGAATTATGAAATTGATTCTTACTAAGTACATTGTTACTAGCCATCTAAAGATCCCTAGAAGTATTATGGGGACATGACTAGGGGCCTTACATATTTGGCAACAAATAAACATCTCTTTTTCTAGATCCAATAGTTGCTTGCTCACATTGGCTCACATAGGTGTTGTTGCGTACAACATATGTGCCTCTACAATCCATACAACACTTCGAATTCCCATAAAGAATATGAATCCTTTGCATGGGAAACAATTGACAATATTCTAAGAACAATTTAAGTATATTCAATACATTTTGATCGATGAAATGAGATTTCTAGGCCCGAAGTTGTTACTGAAAATAGATAGTCAATTGCACCAAGCATTCCCAAATAGCCAGAGGGAGCCATTTGGTAGTGTTTCTATGATCCTTGTTGGTGATCTTGCCCAGTTGCCACCTAGCATGGATATGCCTATTTATGCTTCATGCTCATCAGTTGTAGCCTTGTGGCACACTTTCACAGTCTCAATAACATTGGGCACTATTTTCTACCAAAAAGGAGATAGCCCTTCATAGTAAAAGTTTCAGGAAATCCTTCTCCGCTAAGAGTCGCAGCTCTTACAACACTAGGGAAGAGCTTATGGAACAAACAAATAAAATTCTCTCAGCCACAGAAAGAGAACAATTTGATATTGCTACACATTTGTTTGCCACAAATGACTTGGCCGCATTCCACAACAAAAAAATGATCAAACAGTTAAATCTACCCATAGCCATTAGCATTTCTCGAGTGGCACAACAACATGCATCTGATCATGGAGATGATGACCAGATTCTCCCAGAATTGCTACTTTGTGTTGGTGAATAGGTGATGTTAACAACAAATTTTTGGATTCAAGTTGGCCTAGTGAATGGATCCCTTGGTGTTGTTACAACTATTGTGTACAATGCACATTGTAAATTGCCAAACCCACCTGACTATGTTGTTGTCCTCTTCCAAAATTACATTGGTCCACCATGGGACCTAGAACATCCGAGAGACATCCCCTAGTCCCAACTTATAAGTCAGTCATGAGAATTGAACACTCAATTCCAATGAATGACATGCATGGGGAATCACAATACCTAAAGCACAAGGCTTAACATTAGATAGAGCAACAATAAACATAGGCAACAAAGAGAGGCAAGGGTTGAATTTTACAACTATTTCTCGTGTTAAATCAATTAAAAGACTCCATATTAATCCAACTTTCTCATTTGAGAGATACTCTAGGCTTGACAACAACAAACATATTGCTCGGCGTCGTAGTGAAGAGACGTGTCTAGAACAACTACAACCCTCGCCAGATGCTTCTACTCCCACCCTATCGTCTAACTTACAAAAAAGGCTCCAAGACAATTGTTCTTGCATCTACCTCAACCTATGTGCCATCATCTTTTCAAGCATTTCTAAGTTGAATTTTAAAAAAACATACTAAGTAATAATTTGTGCAATATGGGTATAATGCAAAAGATGTACAAAGATACTACACAACAATAACTAGAGGGTACAACTTGTACAAGCTAGTGGCAAGTTTTGATGATTCTATTCTATTAATCTATCGACTTCTCGTTCTAAGATTTTGTTGTCTAATACTTTTAGTATATGGCATTCAAAACAATACACTCTTCTATATATTCCATTTTCCCATCTTTGTTTAAGTGTTTTTAAATTCCATTATGTCAATTGTTTATTAGCATACCTACAATTCTCTTCCAACTAATTTTAACATACAATGGTGTAAACATACAGTTACAATTGTTACAGATTGATACATATGCAAATACAAACAACTTCAACTGTCAAAGATGCATAGAGATTGGAACTAGCAATAACTAGAAGCTAAAATTTCTATAAGTCAATAGCGTGTTTACAACATTATAGTATATTAAACTATATATATGCACACACTGTAGATCATGCATTCTCAAAAAAATTGTCTTCCATTTGACTAATAAGTTTAAAATCCCATAACCATGTTGTATTTTCTATTCTCACTGCCTATATATGTTGAGTTTTCACAGTTGTCCTCCGTGCTTTGCTCCCACAGATTTTAATGTCTTCCTGTTAGGTTTTCTATTAGCTTTATTTCATTCAAATAGCTACAAATGTTTGTCTACAAATTTTTTTTTTTCATCATTTCACTATTTCACTGTTCCTATATATTGCATTCACAAATATATAGTCTTGTCTACATTGCTTTTCTTTTCCGTGATACATGATAAAATTCCATGCTATTTTTCATGGGTTGCTCGGTCATGTTCACAACAAACATGGAGTTTATTGGCTACATGGCTTGGTGATCGTACCTTGTTCAACAGACACAAAATGGTAGGTTCTCAATCATGTGACAGTTGATACATCCTAGCATTGTTGCACAATGCCATGGAAATGATTTCATGTAATATTCATTGTTCTAATATAAGGATGTCAATTGGTTTGCTTCCATTGTGAAATGAGACACTGTGGTATTTGTTTCATAGAAGACTACTTAAAGAAATTGCCATCCACCTCCCTTAGGTGCTATTTTGGAGAGATCCATAGCTTTACTACTCTGTAGCCTACATTGTTTTCTCACCTGGCCTTGCAGTAAGCTATTCCACAATGTGTTTTCCCCATTCCATACTTATCTAATTTCATACATGTATTTTAATATAATAATAAAAAATGTTGCTTTGTAGTAGTATCGTGTTGGGCTCAATGCAAAGATAGATTGACAAGTAGATATGCAGCCCATGTGTTGGACAATTGGTCCCGGAAAGACGACCATAGTTGTAAGTGTAAACAAGGTTTGTTTTATATATTTATATTTTCCTGATTTATACATTCAAATTTTTTCTTCCTTCATGGCTAGATAACGCCTATATATCTGTTGCTATATATAAACATTCATGCATGGATTCTTACATGCACTTGACTACAATAAATATAGTATGTTATTCACATTATATTTTCCCATGTTCCTATACTTTCCTTCTATGGAAACCCCACTAGAAATTTCAAACAAATAGCTGATAGGTAAATGCCAACTATTGCATCAATTGCTTGTTTTGTATTAATATGTTTCATGATATTCTCTCTCTTATCTCTTTGAAGCTCCCTATATTTTGTATTAATATGTTTCATGATATTTTATTTCTCTTATGTCTTAAAACCCACATTAAACATATTAATACAAGATAAACAATTTGTGTAAGAGTTGAGTTGTCAATTCAAAATTTGAGTAATGCTCTTTCTCAGTCAACCCTGGTGAATAGAGAAATTGTAAAAGAGCTATTTGAATAACACTTCACATCCAGAAAACTAATCTTATCTCTAAAATGTTTATGCTTTCATATTAACCCTCTGCACACACACACACACACACACACACACACACATATATATATGCTTTCATTGTTATCTTAATCTATAATTGCTCCTATGTTAATGGCTATAACACCAAAAGTGCACATAGATACCTACAAACAATAAATGAATAGTGAAAAAAATACTATCCTTGGCCATATTTTTTGACAAAAGCAAGAGCATTTAGCTGCAATTTCTCCATCCATACACATGCATAATCTCTTTCAACTCTCCAAAATGGGTATAACGTAAAAAATACAACCATATAACAAGGAATAATAAGAACAAAGTGAAAGACATGAAAAATAAATGAATCACTCTAACACGTCTTCTACAATTTCTCTGTTTGTCTTCAATATTTGTTACCAAAGAACATCGCTTGAATCTTGTATTGATATA
>VDFB02382623.1:36461-59238 GCA_007258455.2 Sequoia sempervirens
ATTCTATTGTTCTTGTAACAAGGATTGTTTTTAAGTTTTAAAATTCTAGAATCTTTGTCGGGGTTTTTTTACCGTGGAAAAAACATGTTATATGCCTTCTATCAATATGGTTGATGATGTTCTTTTTTACTTGGCTCTCTTGACAATACAACTAGAGAACATGAGGAACAATAACCAAAGAACAAAATACGTGAAAAATAAATAGTCTGATATGAAACCAACAACACAATGGCTCTTTCAACAATGCAACTTAATTAATATACTTTTTTGCACATTTCGTAGCACATCAGTGTTAAAACCCTTTGGCCTGCTATGAAAAGCAAGAATAAGCAGATAACGAAAGACATGAACAATTAATTAATCATTTATCCAAAAGCGGAATGAAGCTTTGTGGATGGCTCTCCAGTTCAAAAAGATGAGGGAAAAGGAATATCATGGAATATATCAATACAAGATTCAAGCTATGTTCTTTGGTAACAAATATTGAAGACAAGCAGAGAAATTGTAGAAGAGGTGTTAGAGTGATTCATTTATTTTTCATGTCTTTCGCTTTGTTCTTATTATTCCTTGTTATATGGTTGTATTTTTTACGTTATACCCATTTTGGAGAGTTGAAAGAGATTATGCATGTGTATGGATGGAGAAATTGCAGCTAAATGTTATTGCTTTTGTCAAAAAATATGGCCAAGGATAGTATTTTTTTCACTATTCATTTATTGTTTGTAGGTATCTATGTGCACTTTTGGCATTATAGCCATTAACATAGGAGAAATTATAGATTAAGATAACAATGAAAGCATATATATATATCTGTGTGTGTGTGTGTGTGTGTGCAGAGGGTTAATATGAAAGCATAAACAATTTAGAGATAAGAGTAGTTTTCTGGATGTGAAGTGTTATTCTAATAGCTCTTTTACAATTTCTCTATTCACTAGGGTTGACTAAGAAAGAGCATAACTCAAATTTTGAATTGACAACTCAACTCTTACACAAATTGTTTATCTTGTATTAATATGTTTAATGCGGGTTTTAAGACATAAGAGAAATAAAATATCATGAAACATATTAATACAAAATACAGGGAGCTTCAAAGAGATAAGAGAGAGAATATCATGAAACATATTAATAGAAAACAAGCAATTGATGCAATAGTTGGCATTTACCTATCAACTATTTGTTTGAAATTTCTAGTGGGGTTTCCATAGAAGGAAAGTATAGGAACATGGGAAAATATAATGTGAATAAAAAACTATATTTATTGTAGTCAAGTGCATGTAAGAATCCGTGCATGAATGTTTATATATAGCAACAAATATATAGGGGTTATCTAGCCATGAAGGAAGAAAAAATTTGAATGTATAAATCAAGAAAATATAAATATATAAAACAAACCTTGTTTACACTTACAACTATGGTCGTCTTTCCGGGACCAATTGTCCAACACATGGGCTGCATATTTGCTTATTGATCTATCTTTGCATTGAGCCCAACACGATACTACTGCAAAGCAACATTTTTTATTATTATATTAAAATACATGTCTGAAATTAGATAAGTATGGAATGGGGAAAACACATTATGTAATAGCTTACTGTAAGACCAAGAGAGAAAACAACATAGGCTACAGAGCAGTAAAGCTATGGATCTCTCCAAACTAGCACCTAAGAGAGGTGGATGGAAATTTCTTTAAGTAGTGTACTATGAAACAAACACCACAGTGTATCATTTCACAATGGAAGCAAACCAATTGACATCCTTATATTAGAGCAATGAATATTACATGAACTCATTTCCATGGCATTGTGAAACAATGTCAGGATGTATCAACTATCACATGATCGAGCACCTACCATTCTGTGTCTGTTGAACAAGGTACGATCACCAAGCCATGTAGCCAATAAACTCCATTTTCGTTGTGAACATGACCGAGAAACCCATGAAAAATAGCATGGAATTTTATCATGTATCACGGAAAAGAAAAGCAATGCAGACAAGACTATATATTTGTGAATGCAATATATAGGAAAAGTGAAACAGTGAAATGATGAAAAAATAATTTTGTAGACAAACATTTGTAGCTATTTGAATCAAATAAAGCTAATATAAAACCTAACAGGAAGACATTAAAATCTGTGGGAGAAAATCACGGAGGACAACTGTGAAAAATCAATATATATAGGCAGTGAGAATAGAAAACACAACATGGTTATGGGATTTTAAACTTATTAGTCAAATGGAAGACAATTTTTTTGAGAATGCATGATCTACAGTATGTGCATATATATAGTTTAATATACTGGAATGTTGTAAACACGCTATTGACTTATAGAACTTTTAGCTTCTAGTTATTGTTGGTTCCAATCTCTATGCATCTTTGATAGTTGAAGTTGTTTGTATTTGCATATGTATCAATCTGTAACAATTGTAACTATATGTTTACACCATTGTATGTTAAAATTAGTTGGAGGAGAATTGTAGGTATGCTAATAAACAGTTGACATAATAGAATTTAAAAACACTTAAAAAAAGATGGGAAAATGGAATATATAGAAGAGTGTATTGTTTTGAATGCCATATACTAAAAGTATTAGACAACAAAATCTTAGAATGAGAAGTCGATAGATTAATAGAATAGAATTATCAAAACATGCCACTAGCTTATAGAAGTTGTACCCTCTAGTTATTGTTGTGTAGTATCTTTGTACATCTTTTGCATTATACCCATATTGCACAAATTATTACTTAGTATGTTTTTTTAAAATTCAACTTAGAAATGCTTGAAAAGATGATGGCACATAGGTTGAGGTAGATGCAAGAACAATTGTCTTGGATCCTTTTTTGTAAGTCAGATGATAGGGTGGGAGTAGAAGCATCTGGCGAGGGTTGTAGTTGTTCTAGACACGTCTCTTCACTACGACGCCGAGCAATATGTTTGTTGTTGTCAAGCCTAGAGTATCTCTCAAATGAGAAAGTTGGATTAATATGGAGTCTTTTAATTGATTTAACACGAGAAATAGTTGTAAAATTCAACCCTTGCCTCTCTTTGTTGCCTATGTTTATTGTTGCTCTATCTAATGTTAAGCCTTGTGCTTTAGGTATTGTGATTCCCCATGCCATAGTGAGTGGAATTTGTGTTCGACTACCCTGACTTATAGTTGGGATGGGGATGTCTCTCATATTTTCTAGGTCCCATGGTGGACCAATGTAATTTTGGAAGTGAACAACAACATAGTCAGGCAGGTTTGGCAATTTACAATGTGCATTGTAGACAATAGTTGTAACGACACCAAAGGATCCATTCACTAGGCCAACTTGAATCCACAAATTTGTTGTTAGCATCACCTGTTCACCAACAAAAAGTAGAAATTTTGGGAGAAGTTGGTTGTCATCTCCATGATGAGATTCCTATTGCTATGCTACTCGAGCAATGCTAATGGCTATGGGTAGATTTAACTATTTGATCATTTTATTGTTGTGGAATACGACCAAGTCATTTGTAACAAACAAATGTGTAGCAACATCAAATTGTTCTCTTTCTGTGGTTGAGAGCATTTTGTTTGTTTGTTTCATAAGATCTTCCCAATCATCGAGGAAATCCTCACCATTTCTTATATGGACAAGGATTGCTTGGAACTTTTGCTGTGAAGGGTTATCTCCTTTTTGGCAGAAAATAGTGTCTAATGTTATCAAGACCATGAAAGTGTGCCACAAGGCTACAACCGATGAGCATGAAGTGTAAATAGGCATATCCATGATAGGTGGCAACTTGGAAAGATCACCAACAAGGATAATAGAAACACCTCCAAATGGCTCCTCTCGTTTGGGAATGCTTGGTAATTGACTATCTATTTTCAAGAATAACTTCGGCCTAGAAATCTCATTCTCACCAACAAAATGTATTGAATACTTAAATTGTTCTTAGAATACGTCAATTGTTTCCCATGTAAAGGATCATATCTTTATGGGAATCTAAGTAAGTTGTATGGATTGTAGAGGCACATATGTTGTACGCAACAACACCTATGTGAGCCAATGTGAGCAAGCAACTATTGGATCTAGAAAAAGAGATGTTTATTTGTTGCCAAATATGTAAGGCCCCTAGTCATGTCCCCATAATACTTCTAGGGATCTTTAGATGGCTAGTAACAATGTACTTAGTAAGAATCAATTTCATAATTCAAATGATATAAGTGGATGTACATAACTTACTCAATAATTACAATGAAGTATTTTTGCCATTTGTAATATTTATCATAAATTTACCACTTCAAATAGTATTAATTTTAAAATTAATATTTTAATATAAATATTAATTAAATTATTACCATTAATTTACTTGTGAATCATTTGTTTTGATAATATTAAATTATCAACGCTTGAACATAGATTATTCGTGGCAATTAATTATACATATTCTAATCTAATTCCTAGTTCAATATTTCAACATTATTATTAATTATTTATCACTAGTATTGTAAGTGACACTCATGTTTTCAATGATATTAGGTGTAAGAGTTAACAAGTTATTATTCTAATATTTATTATTTGTTGATCTTATGTTTATAGAAATTAAATAAGTTATCGACTAAATATCCAGTAGTAACGTGAAGATCATTTTACTATGTGATTGGATGTTTAATTACTTATAATTGTTATTCATGTCCTATAATTAGATTTCACCCCTCAATAGTTATTCTCTTACTCTTATAATATTTCTAACCCAACATGTTAGTGTGATACATAATTAAACCTTACAATCAACGTATACTATGATAGTTATGTAATAAGAATATTATTTATTTAAGCTAATAAATATTGGAAGCTTGCATAAGATTTTATGTAATGCCCCACACGAACTCCTAGAGGAAGTTGCAATTCACTACTTAAACATACCAATTTTTTTTTTTTGTTTAAGTACAAATAACATGTAAGATGAATACACATTGCACACAACCTCTAAGGCCACGAGACAAGGGTTACCTTAAAACCCAAACAACAACAAACATTAATATAAACTAAAATATTAATCACTTAAGGAAATGAGACAACATACATTCCATACAAGATAAATTACAATGAAGGATAAGAAATACCAAAAGATTTCAATTAACAACATTTAAACAATATGATTACAACACTCATTCCCTAAATGAGGTAAATCCAATAATCATGATTACAATTTACAAATTCCACCTCGATAACAAATGAGGGGTAAAAGAATAAAGATCAACTGAAAAGAACGAAGCCAGAATAGCATCTGGATCCAACGAGCTCTCCAACATGAAAGTCTCGTCCACACGAGCAAGAGAAAAAACCAACAGAGGAAGGTGCACGTTCCACCCAACCAAGTGAAACCAAAAGGCTCACCCCCCCGTGCTAGGAGATAGTAACAAGGATTTCCTAGAGAAGACCATCTACCACTAGACACAAGCTAACACATAAACTAAACTGAATCAAGGACAAAACCCACATCACTTAACACAATGGTTACAATGCTTCCAGAGTACAAAATTGAGTACAATCACTGTACAAAATAAACCAATAGTACAACACTATACCGACTGCTGTCATAGGAGGTCATCTAGCGTCGTGATTATTATCCAATAGCGCTCTTCCTAGGTCCCCGGCACCCCCTCTAGGATATCCCTTCGTAACCTCTCACTTAACCTCGCACCATATGCTCACTTAGCTTTTAATCAAGTTATCTTCGAAGACAAGATAATGATCTGCCATTCCTCAAGCCTTTCTCGACTATCTCAAGTCTTGTACAAGCCCTGAGCAATGAGCGAGGCTAAATTATCTTATTAATGTTCAAAGCTACTCTCTCCCTAGTAAGTTATTTTAATTTTCACTTAATTAACTGACTCTCACACGAGTTATCCTGGAACCACTTTGGGCCCGATGCTCGTTTGAAAGCCACTCCCCTATCGACAACACATAACTCAACCACATGCCAAGGGTAGCCAATGCACTAACACTTATCACACATAATCAATACACCTCAACAGGTAACACATCACTACAAATGTCCAAAACTGAAACCAAAGCGTGCACTAACCAAGGCTAACACAAGGTTGACTAACATAATGATAACCCACATAACGGACTGAAAACATGACTCAACCTTTAATCATAAGGTCACACGACCCATACGAAGAACCAGGTTTCCACTAATACAAGTCTTATGCACTACCCAAGAAAGACAATAACCAATCACAAGGGCAACAACATCATCTCAAGGAACACAACTGGAAGACTTACATGATCAACAAGAAATTACTTAAAGTCAACAATCATATAATCACATGTTCTTTAAATGTCTAAAGATGTAATTTTGACAAACAAACTTTTCTCAAAACACGGAAACCAAAGTACATAGCAAAGGTTGACTCACGTACAACCACCCATACCAATAATAAACCCCTATCTGGAAGGCGTTCAAGACATTCTCTCTATCCCACCAACATCGAAGATGAACAATTAAACACTGAAAACATTTCAGACACTTAAGTAAGCTAGTGCTCGGATTTCCTAAATCCAATCAAACACAGTTTCCACCACTTACAATCATCCAATCCATAAACTTATTTCTTTTCACAACATAGAAATATTCAAAGAACAGATCATTTACTCTAAATTCACAATTAGATTTCCTAATCAAGCCGTTTTAATAAATAAAGTCATTTGACTAAAATAATCAAACATTTCTCTAGTTTCACGATCATATACTATAAATGAACCCACTTGCTTTATTAAACATTTGGAATAAATAATAAATCAATCACTTTCGTCGCACATGAAATTAGGTATATAATTAACGTTATTCGCACAAATTCCATAGTAGCTCAAAGCACGTTGACAACTTAAGGAGTTTAAACCATTAATTATATTTCATTCCCCAATCACATATCTTATTATAAGCAACCTTTAAATAAAAGCAATTGATTATATAAGATCTATATTTTTTTAATTTTTATTTTTAAAAATAAACCATTGGTCTATTAAAATTCAATGCTCTAATAATACACTTGAATATAAAATCCGCTTTTTGCTCCTATTTTGTAGCAAAATCATCTTAAGATATTCTATATTTTAAATCTATCTATTTAATTTCATTTGTCTCAATTATCCGTAATAATCAAATCAAATTACAAATAAAATAAACAGTTGATAAATAAAGTCCTCTGATTAAAATAAACCATTCGCTATCCCTAGCTCCTCAACTATGTTCCAAAATCAAAATTTAATGATTAAAATCAACTGATTAAACTAACTCAATCATTATCTCTAAGTTTCACTATTATATTCAAAATCATTTAAATTAAATCATTTAATCCATATTTCATCATAAAAATAAATAAATCAATCAAATTCAATATTTTATGTAAAACGTTTGATCAAACATCAATTTTCATTTTATCTATACCAATGAACTAATCACTTTAAGGTTCACTTCCTTTAAACATATGCCTCTAAACACATTATTTCTCTATTCTAAGGTTTACTAATTATTCATGATAGTCGAAAATAAAATTTCTAAGCATAGATATTCGCTATAGAATCAACTTTTTTCAACAACCATTAACTTATTTAATGTTCGCTTGACACCATCCAAGGAATTAATTTAATACTCTTATTCTATTTGCTCAATCCTGGATAAGGATTAAATTAACCTTTTAAAATAACAATTCCATTTCATCTATATTTAAGCTATAATTATTTTAAAACATATCCTATTTAAAATAATTAAACATCATTATTTAAATGTCTTAATTATAGACATACTATTATTATAATCCAACTGATTAAAATTAAACTCCCATATTACAAAATGTTTAAATATTATATACAAATATTAAATATTACATATATAATATTATTTATTAAATATTACATATTACATATTAAATATTAAATATTAAATATATATAATATTAAACATTATGCATATAATATTAAGTATCATATAAATTATAAAATAATAAAAAAAAAATGAAAAAAAGAAAAGAAAAGCGCACCACATTAGGGCACGCCGACCTCCTTATGAGGAGGGACATGGCCTTGGCCGCACCGGCCTCCCCTGTAGGAGGCGGCACTGCCAGTGGCAGCGCCTCCCCCACAGACTGTGGGGGGCGCTACCCCTGGCAGCGACCTCCCACAGGGTCGGTCGGGGGTAGCATGGCTACCGCCACCCCTCTAAACATATAATTTTTTTTTTTATATTTTAATTTTCCTCCAAAAAAAACACGTGGAAAACGCATAAGGAAACCTCTGTTTTCTGCGTTTCAAAACCAGAATGCCCAAAAATTTAAACATATATATATATACACCCACAAACACACACATATATATATTTTGTATATATATATATATATATATGTAAACGATTCCAATAAACAGACAAATAGAGAAAACTATTTCCACAGAAATCAAATTGAGGAAGAATTTTAAAATACAGTTTTCTCAAGCTTTCAAATTTTAAAACACAAATTTCTCAAACTTTCAAATTTAAACAGAGGTTTTTAAGATCTTATTGAGTTCTTTTATTTCATTTTCATTGTTGAATTTACTGTGGTTTCCATTTTTCTTTCAAGATCTCAAGGAGGGTTTTAGATTTATTTTATAATCTTGCATTCAAATTGAAATAAAATTTTAAAACTTCTACACAAAACCAAAATAAAACCTGGATCAAGAAGTTTGAGAACAAATTGATGTTGGGGTTCTTCAAGATTCCATTCTTTGCCAATCTCTTCCCAAGATCTTCATTGCAAACCCAGATTTCTTCCAAAAACCCAAAAGCCCCCTTTTTGCAACCCCCAATCTTCCATTAAAAAAATTTGAAAAATAAAACCAATGAAAATATAATATCTCCCCCAAAATTCCAAATTCAAATTCAAATTCAGTCTCAAATTCAAATTCAAATTAAATTCCAAATTCTAATTCAAATTCAAATTCAATTCTTCTCAAAATATCTTTTTTTTTCAAACTAGTCAACTAATTCTAAAAATATCTTTTCTACCCCAAAGTCATTGCATTTGAAAACATTTGAATTTTTAATAACTTAAAACAACTTTCAAATTTCTAATTAGAATTCAATATATTTTAAAACCTTCTTTCCACACAAATTAATTTAAATCTTTTAACACTTTCAATTCAAGGAATAATTTAATAAATTCACACAATTAATTTAATTAACCAATAAAATAAATCTAATCCAATATTAGATTATTTTATTAATTAAATTAAATTAATTAATACAGTAATTAATATTCCTAGCATTTCAACCAAAAGCATTTAATCAGCAGTTAAGCAACATAAGCCATTTAACTTGAATTTAAATAAGAACACGGAGACAAGGAAACATAACAACCAACCCGACTACAACCCGACAACACACTGTGACTAGGGTGGTGGCTTGACATAGGAAAACCTAGCTACTATCTCCCAATCGATTTCCATCAGACAAGGGACACGCTCAGACCTGTGGAACCAGGTGGAGTCAATGTCCTGTACCTGCATCCTGCAACCACACGAATGTCGAACATACATATAACATAATAATAAAACACACTGTGAAGAGGAAATCATGGAATCACAGGGCGCTCACATGCGAGTGATGTGCTCCCGTCCCCTTCACCAATACAGTATTACTAACTGACGAAGCTAACATCATTAACATAATCAAATTATAAAGCATCACTAATTCAAGTGTTAACAGGAACAAAGCATAACATAAGAAACATTGCCTAATCAACAGAGTACAAAATGGAGGGGTGTTACAATCTTATCTGCTAAATATTATTTATTGGTCTAGCTGAGATAACTACCATTGAATATTTTTGGAGTAGACAGATCTATCTTATCACTATCTTTTGAATGAAAGTTGCTTTTAACTAGAAGAAGAAGAAGGATCATGAATAATCACACGCATTGCAAGAAAAAGAGAAAAAAAACATGCAATAATATTGTAAAAACCAAAGGCATTGATCTCATCCCTTGAAATTAGAATTATAGAAGGTGTTTTCATTGGTCGCATTGGAGGAATAGATAAGGATCAGATCGATATGTTAGAAAGTCACAAAGAGAGATAAAAATGGAGTTCTATATATACTGGAAGTCATGGAAAAATTTAGGGGGGGAGTTTTTCAGCGATAATTTAAAAGAGAGGGGTAAGCATGAGATGGGAAAAACTTTCTGATCTTTGACCCACCAGATGAAATACATTGCTATGCAATTCTAAAGTCATAGGATCGATATAGAAATTTCTACAAAGATAAGGTGATGGAGTAATCCATGAACATGATGTGGTGTTTTCTTAACAACCAACATAGATCTACATAGAACTCCCATGTAATCAGTTTTAAGTTAGCGTAACAAGGAGGGCGGCTGCTATTTCATTCTATTCATAATGAATGAAAGAATATATAAAAATATTGGAGTGCTAGAGCTATCAGATTCTTGAGCTCGAGACAAGGTTCTTTTTGCAGTCTCAATGGGTGACTATCACAGCTGGAAAGGAAGCACAAAGTGTTTGAAAAATTGACTCTTGAGCAGACATTGAGAATATGGAGATCAATCTTATAATCTTGGAGAAAAAGGATACAACGAATGTTTATTCATCATCAAATATAGAGTTGAAGAATCGAGAGAGAACTTGGGAAGAAAGAGGTGCAAATAAGAATGGACAGAGTGGAAATTACAAGTAAGTAAATCTGGTTCCATCCTTATTTCAATTACATAGAGAAACTTCTGGCAGAATTTAAAATGATTAAAGAATTGAATTTGTCAATATAATTATAGTGTGATGTTTTTCTTCTTTTGTCATGATTTTCCTTGAGTAGGCATTAAGTGATTGCCTAGTGTCAGTTCGGAACAATTTTTATTCAATCTCTGTGCAAGATAGTTCTCACATTGTGTATGCTAATCTATATGCTGAACTAGTAATATTAATAAATAGATTTTATTTCCACCGTACTGCCCTCTACCAATCCATAGAAGAAACTTACAAGGAAATTTGCCAAGCAATTTACACATCATTTCTGTGCATCCACATTAACATGGTAACAAATCCAGTTTAGGCAGACTCTACAATCCTTGTAATAAATTTAGGCTCAAAATATGTAGCACTCCCAGCTGCACCTTCTTCATCAAATCTAATAGATCTGTACTTTAATATTAATCTGCTTAACTTGATATGGGTTTTCATCTTTTATGGTAGCTGTAAATTTCCCTTTTGCGTTACCAAGGTTTTCTTTTAACTTCTGTGCAAAATGATCTATAATCTACAGTGCTCCAGTAGCTGGAAAATACATTGAATATGAACAGAAAATTTATTTTCATTTTTACTTTTATAATATGAATAGAAAACTGATTTTTATTTGTTTATAATAATGAAATAATGTATATTTAGAGAGGTTCTAATTAAGTGAGTTGATTGCTTCATTTAATTTTATAATTTATGTTTCCCACACATATATTTACAGTATTTATTTTTGTTTAAGTATATTTTTTTTATATATGTTGTAGATGTCTACAAAATAGTTAAGTTATTATCTTTGTTGTGATTGCCATGTAAATATAAGTAGTTCAATTAAATTCCATGCACATTGGCATTACCAAAACTTTGCATGATAGTAATGTGATCTTAGTTTGTAGTTCACAATTGGAAGCATTTAAAAGAATGCTCTGTAGTGCCCTCTGTTTCAGTCATCATTGATGTTAAGTAAGTTGTTGTTAGTAATGTCAGGATGATGTGGTGATTTTATTATTTAATTTAATTTTAAGATTATGAGATAACACTAATAATACGCTTGGAGTTGATTAATTAAGTTAATTTAATTATAAGGTTACTTGTTTTATTGGGAATTAAATAAATAATTAGATTCAATAATAAACGTTAATTTAATTATCTTGGGAGTTGGTTATTGAAAGTAATCGAATTTGATGAGGAAAAGTAATTATCATTTAATGATTAAATTCAATTAATAAATCTAAAAGTAAGATAATATTAGAGAGGAATAAATATTAAAATTGTATTTAAGATTAAATAAATTAAGGTAAAAATATTTATTGAATTATATTTTAATTAAAAGTTAATTATTTATGAAAAATTGTTTTAGTTAAAATTTAGAGTTAAGTGGAAGTAATTTAAAACAAAAGAAGTTGTTGGTTGAAATTCAATAAATAAATACATAAAGTAATGATAAATTAAAGTGGGTAAATAAAAAAAATTAGTTATTTTTGAAAATCTTTTACGGAGGAGAAAGAGGAGTTAGGGCGGTTGAACGGAGAATTTGGTATTTTCTTTAAGAGGAGGCAAGAAAAATTTAGGAGGAGTTCTCTCTGTGAACCAATTGGAGAGCACCTTCTTATTTGAATGTCGTTATGCTGTTTGTTCGCTTTCTGACCAAGGGTTTGAAGATGCAGCAAAAGTTTTAGGCGTAATGGCTTCTATTGTGGCTGATCCATCCTTCAACCTCAATAAATTGGATCGAGGAAAGGTATTTTTTTTTCATTGATGATCAATAAAAATAAGTTGCGGATATTTTGGAGTGGTATTTTTTTTCCAGTTGGAGTTTTCCACGTAAATTGGTGTTCATGTTCTCTTTTTATCTCTGTGACCTATTTTTTTTACTTTGTGCAAATTATTTTATGAATAATTCTAGGTCTTCATAAATATTCTATTTAAACTAGAGGTTTGATGAGTTTTCATTAAAGTAGATTATTCTTTTGATTTAAAGCAAAGCTTGAAATAAATAATAATTGCATTTGTGAATGTTATTCTGTCAATTGAATGTAAAGATTTTAGTGTGTAATCATTGAATTTGTACAGATTGTTTCCATATAATTTCTTTAATAAAAATTTCGTTGAAGCGGTTTAGATATTGGCTGTAAACAATTCAACACAGAATCCTTCCAACACAGATAATTCAATTTTTGCATATCCCCTCTGCCTGTACACGAGCATCCTACCATGACAAGGTGCACATTATAATTATTTTTCCATACGTATAACCTAGTAAAAGCTTTATTGTACGTGCTTTTAATACCAACCCTAGTTCGTAATTGTGTAGAAACCCTAGTTATTTGTAAACTAGTGCCACCGAGTAGAACAGTTAATAAAATCAACAGTAAATTTATGTTTACAGAAATTGATGTCAAAACAGAAGAAAATAAAATAAAATAAATTTAAATAAAAATTGAATAATAATGATAATAATTACCATCCATTGAGAGTCATAATTAAGTTGTGATATAAAGAAAATAAAATTTATTTAACAAGTTAAAGATTAATCTAATTTTAACCTATAAAGATTTATTGTTTTAATAAATATAATATTAATTCTCTTGATTTTGGCCGATAGCGGCAAGTTAATTACTTCCTGAAAGAGCAGCTCTCAGATTGGTTGCATTTTGACAAATTATCACCTATGCTGATAAAAAAATAAAATAAAATGGGTAGACTCTGCAGGAAATTCTCATAAGTCACGTATTTTGCACCTCACCTTTCTTCTTCTTTTTAGTTTTGTGGATAACATTCGGGATTTGATAATAATACAAGTAAATGGCGATATTTCCAAATTCTAAAATTCACTTTCTTTAAAATGGCGTCTCACATGTTTGCAACCGTAACCATCTCCAACTTGGAGGAAAGCTTGGTTCGTGTGTCTTCTCTGATGCCGTCCATGAGCAGATTATTTAATTCTCTTGGTCTGCGCCATGTTTCTAGCCTTGCCAGTTACCTCCGTTCAGTCGAAGCTGAGAGAAATTGATGTTATTGGATACAGTGCTTAGATGAGCTCCTTCACATAGTCTGGTAATCTAAATTTTTAAAATCTCCCCGAAACTATAGGCAAAATTATCACAGCTGCAACGTTAGACTTGCAAAAATGTAGTAATTAAATAGTTCCTCTGAAACCCTTGGCAGCCTGTCACTGTCACAGCAATTAGAGTTGAAACATTGTACATAATTAAATAAGTGATAATTAAATAGTCTCCCTGGCATCTTTGGTAACCACCACAGCGGCAGCTATTAAATTTAATAACCTTTCTGTTTTCATTGACAACCGGTGGCTGCAGCGCAATTAAACTTGGTAGGGTGTATAGATTTAAATAAACTCTCTTATTTCATACCAACCTGTCTCATCTATTGCAGATGCTTTAGGTCAAATGGTAAGCCTTAAACACAGATAAAATCTTGGTCTTTGATTGGGATGCAATAATTCATTTCCGTGCAATATATATATATATATATATATATATATACTCATATTACTATTTACACCTCACGAAAGTTATCATTGTGAGTATAATTTACATTATAGTTTATTATAATAAAATAAAAAAAGGATTTAAGCGGCTTTGTCAAGATAGTAATCCTAGCGTGATAGGTAAACTGTATAATTATTCCAAGAGATAATTAAATAAATAAATAAAGAAATAATTAATGAGCTCTAGTTGGTATTGAACATTCCCTCTTTCAAGTAGTTGATTTATAATTTCTCTTTCAGGTATAAATATTTAGATATAAGATTGGGTATTAATTATGTGAGGGATACCTAGATTCTTGTATTGGCAATATTTAGTATTTTTATGGGTAGCTTTGGAGTAATAGATATCTTCCTCTTTTATTTGGAATAAATAGATACTTATTAAGTTTTAGTCAAGTGAGTGAATTAAAGTAAAATATGAATCGAGTGTTAGAATGTTTTGTAAGATAGTGAGTTAAGTAAAAGTGTAATTTTATTTTATGGTAAGTGAAGTAATAAAAGGTGATAAAGAATTTTAATTAGATAGTTGATTTGTAAATGAAGTATTGAATTCGCTTTAGAAAATAAAAGAATTGGGTAAATAATTAAAGTGAAAATGGTTATTTCGCTAGGTTGTTTAGTAAATTATTATTTAACAAAGGATTTTAACCGAATAAACATTATTGAAATAGGTATTTAATTTTGTTGTAGATAAATGAACTGTGTATTTAGTTAAAATAAATCGATTTATATGGTAATTAAGTTTTAGGGTTCACTAAAGGAGATAAGTGATTCTACATTTTCATAGTTTCTTTTACTTGAAGGTTAAATGATAAAGTTATTTTTAAGTGAGGATAAATTCTAGGTTCATAGGTTAATTAATTTAGATGATACTGATTAAATGTTAAATGGTTTTACCTTTTTTGTTATCTAGTGAGTCTGTGAATAATAGTTATTTATCAAACTGCTATGTGAAATAATTTATTAGTATCGTCACCTTAGGATTATAATAAAGTTGTAATTTATAGAATTGTCATCTTAGTATTACATTTTAAAGTTATAATTAGGATTCATATTAAACAGTCGATGGAGTTGGTTATCTTATAAACGATATAGTTATTTTAAATATAATTATTTGTAGTAAATATGCTTTTAATTAGATTAAGTGGATACCTTAAAGTAAGTGATAAGAACGTTGAAATAATGCCTAAATTAAGGAATGTCCTTATGGTTATAAGGTGTGAGTGATTGTTGTTTTAAACAAAGTGTTTTGATTATTGGTTTAAGTGTTATGTAATTGTTTTAAGGTGGGTGTGATTTGTGGGATATTTATGGAGATGTCTCGATGGCCTGTTCATTGTAAGTGTTTTAAGATAGTGTTCTTCAAGGTTGATGTGTCTAATGGTCCTTGTATGTAATTATGTGTGTAAAATGGGAACCCGTATTATTGTTCATGATTGTTTTAATTTGTGTTTGGAAGAGTATGCTTGAGAATTAGTGTCTTGTGGCTTATAACATCAGATTATATCTTCACTTTGCAATATTGTGATATCTTTAAATGATGGAAATGTTTGATCGTTAGAATAATGTTCTTTTTAGATGGTTTCAGGTTACTTCTTATTGAATGAATGGATATATTATTAGAATGTGTGGTTTTATGGATTCTTTCGATGTGACTTTTCATGAGTTGATTTTGAGTTGGGAATTTTCTCTCAATTGATGTATGTTGTTATTCGTTGGGAACCCATATGTTTTCTTTTTGTGCTTTACTCTAAGTGGTAAATCGGTTAATGTTGTCTTTGTCATGATTGACGGTTCTACTTGAGTTGTTGATGAGTCAAATTTGGAAAGTTCTTTGAATTATGGGTATTCCGAGAGGAGAAAATAGAGGTTTCCCTTGGATTCTCGAATTAGTTCGTATCGAAGTTGTTGATGTTGTTATTGGAGTTGTTGATCTTATTTTGATGTATTCTCTCGCTATATTTGAATCGCATTTGGTTCTTCAAGGTTTTGCTTTTATTGTTGTCATATTTTCATGGGGAAACCCTCGTGTAACTTTATGAGAATCTTCCGGAGGTTTATTTTACTATTGGTTAATGTTCCTCCTTTTTATGTGCCTTGTTGTGGCAAGTGTTTTGGTTCATGTTTTGAAAGGGTTGTACATGAATCGTTGAGATTTTGATTATGTATTTATGGCAAGATGGGTAATGCCTTGCATGCTTCTCTGTTGTGATCTAATGTACTTGTTATGGTGTACAACCCTTGGATTTGGTTTTTATGTTTTGAGTGTCTGGAGTGAGAGTGGCTCTAAGTGGGTGGTCGGCGCACAAAGGGGCGCCAGGATAGCCCTCGTTAGAGTGAAATTAATAAGTGATAATTTAAATAATTAACTAGGGGGTGGGTAGAATCACATTAAAAAGATAATTGATGCCTCATCCGCCTTTGAGTGCTACCACAGACTAAAGGGGATTGAGAAGGCCGTGGTTGGCAAGATCGTTGCCTTGTCTTCATGAAAGGTTAACGGTTCCACATGAGCAACCCTATGGAGCGGCTCCTTGAGATAGGTAGTCTGGATAACCATAGATGGAGGCGGCTCCTATTGCGATTGTCTGGATAATTCGTCAGTAGACGGAGGCGGCACCTTGCGATAGTGGTAGTCTGGATAATCCATGTTAAGCCATGCGATGACACTCTCCTCTAACACTCCTTATTATGTTGCTTCTTTGGAAATCCTCTGGAAGTGGTTCTTTGTCTTGAACTGATGAAACATAGTTGTTTTGAATTGATTTATGGTTTTACCCTATTTGATCTTTGGTGTATTCTTTGGTCTTGTATAAATCTTGTGGATGTTTGGGTTTTGACCTTGTACTCTTATGGTACGGTGATATGATGTTATTGTATTGTATCAT
Organism: Sequoia sempervirens; assembly: GCA_007258455.2. Taxonomy (NCBI): domain Eukaryota; kingdom Viridiplantae; phylum Streptophyta; class Pinopsida; order Cupressales; family Cupressaceae; genus Sequoia; species Sequoia sempervirens. Next base: position 53,620 of record VDFB02382623.1, read on the forward strand.
TGCGATTCAGAATTGTGATATGGTTTTTAATTCAACTTGATTTGGAAGTGTTTTATGATCTTCCTTTGGTTCCTTGTTTACTGGCTATTGTTTTGATTTATGTGATGAGATTTATGACTCTTGGATGTGGTTGATTATGTCATTATAATTCCTGAGTGTTATGATACTTTTGTATGACGTTGAGTCTTGTGGTTCCATGTTTGGATGTTCTTGGTTGAGGTCTCTTTCTTGTTAGCTCCTAGCACGGGGGGTGGGTCTTCGGACTCACATGGTCGGGTGGAACGTGCTAAGCACCCCATTGGGTTCCCAGTCAAGGATCGAGAGGTGCAGATTGGTGCCGTTGCAGCGACTTCAGAGTTGTATCTGTCTTGAAGCCAGTTTTGATTCTTGTATTTCTCTAACTATTTGTATCATGTTATCTTGTTGTATGGTTTCCGTTCATGATTGGAAACACTTTTGTATCATTGTACTTCTTGAACATTGTACTGTAATGTAATATTAGCCATGGCAGTTGTTATTTAATGTGTTATGTAATCATGTATATGTTGTATTTATGTTTACAGATGACTTCTTATCAATGAATTTTCATGTATGTATTATATTTGTTATTGTTTACTTTATATCTTTGGATTCTATTCTTTATTGATGTTGTATGGATCTAAGTCGCGTAATGACTCTTCGTGTACCCCAAGGGATGTATGTGTTAATGAATCTATTTAATTGAAAGTCATGTTATGACTTAATGTGTATTACATGTATGTTATGTTTATTTAAAAAAAAAATTGTGCTGTAATTATTGTGTTATTGTCCTTTGGGGTTCGCATGGCGTGGCGTTACAACATTAGTATCAGAGCATAGGTTCATACACTGGGCACTATTTGTGCTCACTATGTAACCTTGCGCTTAGACCCGTACATCTTGAGTTCCACTTCTCTGTTGTCATTGTTGTGAACCTGAGTTTCTTCTGTTAACCGGTGTTGGGTCGATGGTGCAGGAAACCGATTGAAAGGATAGGACCCGCGGTGTAGTGCGCAATGCACCGATATCCTTTTTGTCGGGGATGCTCTAGGGACCCTTGAGTTTTAGTGTGAAGTGTGTCTTGGTGATGTGTTTTATGTGTGTGATTATATCAAGTGTGTGTGGAATCTGCAATTTTGTTGTCTTTGAGTGATGAATTATGTTTTTTGTGAATTTGTGAAGGTGTAAAATTTTATTGAAATTGATGTGAGATTTGGTGTGAATAAAGGTTAATGTGGAGTTCTTTGTGTGAAAATTATGAGTTTTAACGAAAATATGAGGTTTGGTGGATAATTATTCTATGATTTTTAGCAGAATATAGTATCTTGAGGTTAAATGCAACTTGAATTATTGGTACTAATGTGCAATGTTCTATGTTAGCTTTTGATTTACAGGAGGTTGGCTTCAGAAAGCATAGTGACGAAGGTAATGTAATTGTAATATGTAGGTATAGGTACTTATAATGTCAAGTAGTAATTCATTGTGATATAGTAGATGGATTAGATTTATGGTTAGCATCCTTATGAGAATATTGTTTAACTAGTAAGAAGCAAACTATTTATGAGTTATTAGAATTGTTTTGACTATTATGTGTGGTTAGTGGAGGGACAGTGTGGTATCACTCGCTCGTGAGTGCCCTACTATGCTGGGATTTCCTCTCACGATGTATTTGTGATATATATGTATCGTGCACAACGTTTGTTTTCATGCAGGATTGCAGGAATTAAGTCTCGATTCCACCTGCATTGTCAGGACTGGGCGAGCATCATAAACACCCAATGGGCTTGACGTTGAACATAGGAGCTGACAAGAAAGTTTCCTCGACTTAGTTTGTCCACTCCATCATAGTGTTTGGAAAATTAGTTTGGTTGCAACCCTGTTACTATTATCATTTTGGTATCATTTCCTTATTTTGGTTTGTTTAATTTTCGTTGCTTACCTGATGACATTTAATTGATGATTTGACTTGTGGTGTTGATGTGCATATGTTTTTGTTTGTACTTGAACTCAACTTCCAGGAGTAAGTTGAAGCCTAGGGTGGGAGGATGTAGTGCCCTCCGTTTCGGCCATCGTTGATGTTAAGTAAGTTGTTGTTAGTAATGTCAGGATGATGTGGTGATTTTATTATTTAATTTAATTTTAAGATTATGAGATAACACTAATAATACGCTTGGAGTTGATTAATTAAGTTAATTTAATTATAAGGTTACTTGTTTTATTGGGAATTAAATAAATAATTAGATTCAATAATAAACGTTAATTTAATTATCTTGGGAGTTGGTTATTGAAAGTAATCAAATTTGATGAGGAAAAGTAATTATCATTTAATGATTAAATTCAATTAATAAATCTAAAAGTAAGATAATATTAGAGAGGAATAAATATTAAAATTGTATTTAAGATTAAATAAATTAAGGTAAAAATATTTATTGAATTATATTTTAATTAAAAGTTAATTATTTATGAAAATTTGTTTTAGTTAAAATTTAGAGTTAAGTGGAAGTAATTTAAAACAAAAGAAGTTGTTGGTTGAAATTCAATAAATAAATACATAAAGTAATGATAAATTAAAGTGGGTAAATAAAAAAAAATTAGTTATTTTTGAAAATCTTTTACGGAGGAGAAAGAGGAGTTAGGGCGGTTGAACGGAGAATTTGGTATTTTCTTTAAGAGGAGGCAAGAAAAATTTAGGAGTTCTCTCTGTGAACCAATTGGAGAGCACCTTCTTATTCGAATGCCCGTTATGCTGTTTGTTCGCTTTCTGACCAAGGGTTTGAAGATGCAGCAAAAGTTTTAGGCGTAATGGCTTCTGTTCTGGCTGATCCATCCTTCAACCTCAATAAATTGGATCGAGGAAAGGTATTTTTTTTTCATTGATGATCAATAAAAATAAGTTGCGGATATTTTGGAGTGGTATTTTTTTTCCAGTTGGAGTTTTCCACGTAAATTGGTGTTCATGTTCTCTTTTTATCTCTGTGACCTATTTTTTTTTACTTTGTGCAAATTATTTTATGAATAATTCTAGGTCTTCATAAATATTCTATTTAAACTAGAGGTTTGATGAGTTTTCATTAAAGTAGATTATTCTTTTGATTTAAAGCAAAGCTTGAAATAAATAATAATTGCATTTGTGAATGTTATTCTGTCAATTGAATGTAAAGATTTTAGTGTGTAATCATTGAATTTGTACAGATTGTTTCCATATAATTTCTTTAATAAAAATTTCGTTGAAGCGGTTTAGATATTGGCTGTAAACAATTCAACACGGAATCCTTCCAACACAGATAATTCAATTTTTGCATATCCCCTCTGCCTGTACACGAGCATCCTACCATGACAAGGTGCACATTATAATTATTTTTCCATACGTATAACCTAGTAAAAGCTTTATTGTACGTGCTTTTAATACCAACCCTAGTTATTTGTAAACTAGTGCCACCGAGTAGAACAGTTAATAAAATCAACGTAAATTTATGTTTACAGAAATTGATGTCAAAACAGAAGAAAATAAAATAAAATAAATTTAAATAAAAATTGAATAATAATGATAATAATTACCATCCATTGAGAGTCATAATTAAGTTGTGATATAAAGAAAATAAAATTTATTTAACAAGTTAAAGATTAATCTAATTTTAACCTATAAAGATTTATTGTTTTAATAAATATAATATTAATTCTCTTGATTTTGGCCGATAGCGGCAAGTTAATTACTTCCTGAAAGAGCAGCTCTCAGATTGGTTGCATTTTGACAAATTATCACCTATGTTGATAAAAAAATAAAATAAAATGGGTAGACTCTGCAGGAAATTCTCATAAGTCACGTATTTTGCACCTCACCTTTCTTCTTCTTTTTAGTTTTGTGGATAACATTCGGGATTTGATAATAATACAAGTAAATGGCGATATTTCCAAATTCTAAAATTCACTTTCTTTAAAATGGCGTCTCACATGTTTGCAACCGTAACCATCTCCAACTTGGAGGAAAGCTTGGTTCGTGTGTCTTCTCTGATGCCGTCCATGAGCAGATTATTTAATTCTCTTGGTCTGCGCCATGTTTCTAGCCTTGCCAGTTACCTCCGTTCAGTCGAAGCTGAGAGAAATTGATGTTATTGGATACAGTGCTTAGATGAGCTCCTTCTCATAGTCTGGTAATCTAAATTTTTAAAATCTCCCCGAAACTATAGGCAAAATTATCACAGCTGCAACGTTAGACTTGCAAAAATGTAGTAATTAAATAGTTCCTCTGAAACCCTTGGCAGCCTGTCACTGTCACAGCAATTAGAGTTGAAACATTGTACAAAATTAAATAAGTGATAATTAAATAGTCTCCCTGGCATCTTTGGTAACCACCACAGTGGCAGCTATTAAATTTAATAACCTTTCTGTTTTCATTGACAACCGGTGGCTGCAGCGCAATTAAACTTGGTAGGGTGTATAGATTTAAATAAACTCTCTTATTTCATACCAACCTGTCTCATCTATTGCAGATGCTTTAGGTCAAATGGTAAGCCTTAAACACAGATAAAATCTTGGTCTTTGATTGGGATGCAATAATTCATTTCCGTGCAATATATATATATATATACTCATATTTACTATTTACACCTCACGAAAGTTATCATTGTGAGTATAAGTTACATTATAGTTTATTATAATAAAATAAATAAGGATTTAAGCAGCTTTGTCAAGATAGTAATCCTAGCGTGATAGGTAAACTGTATAATTATTCCAAGAGATAATTAAATAAATAAATAAAGAAATAATTAATGAGCTCTAGTTGGTATTGAACATTCCCTCTTTCAAGTAGTTGATTTATAATTTCTCTTTCAGGTATAAATATTTAGATATAAGATTGGGTATTAATTATGTGAGGGATACCTAGATTCTTGTATTGGCAATATTTAGTATTTTTATGGGTAGCTTTGGAGTAATAGATATCTTCCTCTTTTATTTGGAATAAATAGATACTTATTAAGTTTTAGTCAAGTGAGTGAATTAAAGTAAAATATGAATCGAGTGTTAGAATGTTTTGTAAGATAGTGAGTTAAGTAAAAGTGTAATTTTATTTTATGGTAAGTGAAGTAATAAAAGGTGATAAAGAATTTTAATTAGATAGTTGATTTGTAAATGAAGTATTGAATTCGCTTTAGAAAATAAAAGAATTGGGTAAATAATTAAAGTGAAAATGGTTATTTCGCTAGGTTGTTTAGTAAATTATTATTTAACAAAGGATTTTAACCGAATAAACATTATTGAAATAGGTATTTAATTTTGTTGTAGATAAATGAACTGTGTATTTAGTTAAAATAAATCGATTTATATGGTAATTAAGTTTTAGGGTTCACTAAAGGAGATAAGTGATTCTACATTTTCATAGTTTCTTTTACTTGAAGGTTAAATGATAAAGTTATTTTTAAGTGAGGATAAATTCTAGGTTCATAGGTTAATTAATTTAGATGATACTGATTAAATGTTAAATGGTTTTACCTTTTTTGTTATCTAGTGAGTCTGTGAATAATAGTTATTTATCAAACTGCTATGTGAAATAATTTATTATTATCGTCACCTTAGGATTATAATAAAGTTGTAATTTATAGA
>VDFB02382624.1:0-22557 GCA_007258455.2 Sequoia sempervirens
ACAACAAATGTGCATTGATAAACTGAAAGTAAACTTGTTACATCAGTTTAAACAACTAGAAAGAATCAACTTGGAGACAACTTTAGCAATACTTTTCAATAATTTCAACATACAATTGACACCAGAAATAACCTACCACACCAGCTAATTTTCATTGAACTCCCCATTTGAAAACATGCAACATAGTCTCCAGAATGGGAACCTTATTCTACTATGCCCATTCCTAATCTACTGTATGTATCTATTCTCTGATCCTAAAACCTATATCATCCATTACAATCCGGGTGCCTATAAATACACCAGCATTAGAAAATAAAACATATGAAAATATCATGTCAGCCCAGCACAAAATTTGGGCACCAACAATGTCACCTAACGGTCTTCAAGTATTCTCCATGTCGGCCACAAGATTCATATTCTATTTTTTATTAGTGAGATAGTCGGCGAGACATATCGCAAACTATGCCGAAGGCAATTCAAACACTAATCGCTTCCCCTGCTCCTTCTATATTCGCCCAGACCCTGTGACATTGGGGAGACATCACATAGATCATTTTAAGTTTCACCGAGAGCCTCATGGTTAAACCTATCGCCGTAACCTTCTACCATCGGTGAGATGTCACATAGATTTGATTATGTTTTGCTGATACATACTTCACTTCCTATATGTCACTGTAACCTACAACAGTCGGGGAGACCTCATATCAGCACACAATGTCTCATCGAAAACCCTCATCATACATTCTAGTCGCCGTGACATTAGGTTTTTCTCACCGATGAGTGCCCATCATTGCCTTTGCCAAGACAATAGATGGTCAACGAGATGTCTCAAAGAGTTCATTTAGTCACATCAAAAACTCCCAATTCACTTTGTGTCACTATAACCCAAGATACTTCTCACCGAAAGCCATCTTCCACTTGTCTTCGCCGAGACATTTCAAACTTGGGGAGACGTTACATAGAATTCTCCTTGTTACACTTAAAGGCCCGAGCTCACACCTGTTCACCAAGACACTTTAGATTTCTCACCGATAGAGTCCTTATGCCCCATGTATATCGCTATAGCTTCCAACCTTTGGGGGGACCTCCTGTAGACATCATTTTATTATACCGATAGTTCTTTTTATCTCCTATGTTGCCGAGATAAGATCACACTCCTACCGACAAGATCCTTCATTGCCTTCCATCGGCGAGACTGAAGGTCATCACCGACCTTATGGTGATCGCCCAACCTATACCGATATGCACCCAAACTCCGGATTGGCTTGACAAACGAAATTGCCAAGACACTATGCCAATACCGCCAAGCTCTGCCGTAAGACTACCATAATGTACCACATCGAGACATCAATGTTTCGTAAGACAGCCCAACTACTAAACAAATGCTGATAGATGTCACCACTATCACCACAACCATAGAAACGTCTCGCCGATAGCCCGTAGGAGAAAACTAGTCATTGTAACAAAGAACATGTCTTGCCAATACACCTAAAACATAAATTTTAGCAGAAAAACATAGTGGGTCGGGGAGACAATGGAGACCTATGCCGATATCAACCGAATGTAAAAATGCATGAGGATTCAGAGGGTCAAGAGGGAAAAATATAGATGAAATATGCATACGGTAGGACCAAATCAAGAAATTTATGAATTAAATCAACTATAAAACACCAAATTTTTATAATTCCAATAGAACCCATGCAAGAGAAATACAAAGAAAAATGCATTGAGGAAGTCACGAAACAATTAGAAGATGATTGGGGTTCCTTAAATTTCACATCATTCATGGGTGAATATGAGATCATAAGAAAGACTCTTAAAAAGGAAAAAAAGAATCAGTAATGTCAACACAAAATTTTGAAGACCCTTCGAAAGTATCTTCCTCAACCACTTTAGAGAACAAAATAAATTATATGACAAAGTTTGATAAATATAATTATCAAAAACCACCAAATCCAAAAGAAATGAAAGAGCTTTATGGCAAAGGTTATGAACTTATGAAATAACTTGGTTATAGTGGAAAAGGATGTGGTGCTAGAGAACAAGGTATCCATGTCCCTATAGAACATCACACACATGAAAAAGCTAGTGTTCCTAGCTATTGTCCCTTGAAAGAAACAAACAAGCCTTCACTTAATATCAACACTAGTGCATCCCGAACTAATAGACACTAGTGGTTTTGATTGTCATTCTTTGAAAGAAATGAAAGAAATAGATAAATCTTCGCTTAAAATTAATGTCATCATGAAAAACACTTATGATTGAAATGTGATAGATTTTACACCCTCCTATAAAGGAGAGTACAAAATATTGCAATCTAAAGAGCCTTGTGTAAGTATGACATCTTATACTAAGCAATAGATTTATTTTTCACAAAATATAGGAACACCTTCTACTATTGATCAAGAGAGTATCTTGTCGAGACTCCTCCAAGAAAATTTTATATTCGTCCCTCCAAAAACACAAAATAAATTTGACTACAAGATTTCATTTTGCACATATCATAGAGTTCATGGTCATTCTACTAATGAATGTAAGGATTTGAGTAGAAAAATTCAACATCTTAAGGATTTTGGTGCTATTCCTTATGTCAGGGCACCTAATTCCTCTAATTGATAATGATTTCCACTCTAGCATGCTTCTTGACTCATCATTGTCTTGCACTAACTGGGGCAAGGGGTTAGGTAGCCTTGTCCTCATTTGTCACTTTTTGTTGTCTCTTTTGGCTAGTTGACCACCTTCCATTTATATATAGAAGCAAGCTTGGGATGTGGATTACATGCCTTAAGTTTGATCACACATGACATACTGAGTTATACATTTTGGGGGAAGTTTATTTCCATCTCGTAGCTTATTGGAAACATATGAACTGGCATAGTGGTTTCTGAATAAGCTCTCAAGTCTTCTACTAATTTAAAACAATTTCTCACAACAATGGTGTTAGCAACTACTTTAAAGTGGGGGCATACATCTACACTCATCATTCACTACGTGGTTTTCTTTATTCTTGTGATGTGTCCTTTTCTTGGTGGTGTAGTTAGGCTTGATATCCTCTAAGAGCATGATATTTCTTTGACTTGTCCTCTCTTGTAGACATTAGGAACAATGTTCCCTAAGAAGAGACCTTACATGAACAAAGAAAAATTCCTTTGAAGTCACCTTACACTATTTCACATTTACAACATCAATTATATGGCCACATTGCATAATGCACTTTGCTTGCCTGTGGTGCCATCTTGTTTGTTCATGAGTTTCAAGAATATGTAGCTTTTCTTGCCTCATGAAGATTGAAGTTCATTAATATGTGGCACCTTTTCAAATTTATCAAGAGGTATAGCTTTGGTATGGTTAACATATGATGATAAGCCTAAACGTGGGTATGAATTTCTAATTATACGGTGAGAAGCCGATATAGAGGCATGACTTTCTCATTGAACCACCCTTTTTGGATACTCACCCAATTAACAACTTGAAGTTCTGTTGCCTCAGACTGAGCATTCCATTTTGGACAAACATCTTAGATCTAATTCACAATGTGTGGGGCAAATGGTCAAAGTTTGATCCACCTCTTTTTATTTTTTCTTGCTTTTGTTTTTCTTTCTTTTAGTTATTGGTATTGCATGCTTGTGTATCTTGATGTTGCATATCATACACCTTGTGCATGCCCTTTTATGCTTATGTCAGTTTGAGGTAGGATCTTAGATCATAAGGACTTGTCCACCTCCTTTGATCCTTGTTATCCTAGACCATCCACATCAGATTTAGGGCCCTTTTAAGCTAAATTGACCTAAATTTTCCTTACTTTAATGTTGTTAAGTGTATTTATTTACACCTCCACATTAAGCTTAGGACCTTTATAAACTAAATGAACTTAATGGTTCCTTATTTATGGTGTTGTAAAGTGCATCCTAACACTTTCACAATAATCTAGGGTTTTAACAATTAATTGGTCTTATCTATGCCTTAATTGGTCCTATTTTGTATCCAAAAGCCTCATTTAATGCATATTTTCAAGGATAATCCTAACATAAACCAATATCCAATCATAATTCAGGTGTTTTTAGAATATGTGGCCTAGATTTATTGATATGGGACTCATACACTAGCTTGGGCATATGAGTCCCACCTAGGTTTTGGGGGTCTGATCCTGATTTTGCATCATTCTAAGTATTTTAAAAAAATATGTCCCATAGTTAAGCCTAATGGGACTCATATGCCACTTCTAGCATATGAGTCCTATGTGGTCCAAAATAAAATTTAATTTAAATTCTTGGTGATATTTTTTCCTCTTAGGTTTGATGTCGGCTTGTAGTGTTGTAATTTCAGGAAATTTGGAATAAATAAGTATAAATACAAGGTTATTTCACTCATTTTCACCTAAGAATTTCAAGAGAACATTCCTAATAGCAAGATTATTATTACCAGACCTAACAAGAGCATTCAAGAGTCTTCAAGAGCATTTCTAAGGCATTCAAGGGTATATTTCCTCATCATTTGTTGCAACAATTCAAGATCCATCATCATGGACCAAAGAAATGGTACATCAAGCATGTTGGACCTAGTTTTATGATGGAGCATCCAACATCCAAGTCAAGCATTGTTTCATATCCAATTCAAGATCAGGATCTACAATCTACATGGACACTTCATGTTAGATTGTTAAATTACATCTCAAGACATCATTCAAGGTATCATGATTGCATATTTCATATTTCATTATATTTCATCATTTATTTTAATTAATTAAAAGGGGTTTGACCAAGGAAAACCCCCATTTCCTAACAATCAACAAGTTTTCCTCTCTTTAATGTGTGATTACAGGTTTATAGCTTGAATAAAAGTGGATTTGAAGCCTTCCAAAGTACCAAAATGACAAAGTTGCAAATGTTGTCATGAAAAGTTTTCAAGACTCATAGAAACTCAGATCTATGGAAAATTATCCATCCAATTTGCATGAAATTAGTGGGAAAGTGCTTATTTGATCCATCTTTAGAGCCTTGAAAATTTTTAGTTCAAGATTCTACTCTCACAACACTTCACAATAGTATGGGAGTATGAGTCCCAATTAGAGTTTTAGGGAATAGTTTTTTGGTTTTGTTCCTCTCATTCTGCAACTCCAGATTCCACAATTTTAGCTCTTTAGGACCCACCTAGGACCTATAAGCCACAACTAGCGTATGAGTCCTAATGGGCATAAAATAATTATATTTTAGGGTCTTGGAGCTTGTTTTGACCTCATCGATCTCCCATTTACACCTTTGTACTTTCTCATTCTTTTATTATGTATTTTAGTTTCATTTCCTAGGTCATCTAGTTAGGTTTTGCATGGTACTTTGCATGATTCATTCATCTCTTGTCTTTCCAAGCCCTAGCTTGGTGGTGAACCCCTCTTTAGTCATTAATCATACCTCAGGATACCCTATTGCAAGATATCTTTCCCCTACTTCATCCTTGGATTGATATCTCTATGGATCTCTTTGAATGTTATGTTAGCAAAATAGGAGGGTCTCATCTCACTTGTCTCATCTTCCAAAAAGGTGGAACCCTATTTCCTACATTACAATTGGTAAAATGTTTGTACCAAGATTCATACACCCAAGGTGGTGATTTATTCCCATTATTAGGGTTTCTATGATATTTTGTAGCCTATAGTGATATTCTATAGCTTTCATTTGTTTGAATCTTCAAGTCCAAAAAGTCTCAATTCTTATCTATAGGTGATTTTCCATGAAGATGCCAGCTTCTTGAAAACTTTGACAATTTTCTTCAATCTTGCAACTTTGTAACTTTGTCTTCAAAGGATCTTCAAGCTCCAATTCACCTAGATCTTTAATCACACATAAAAAGGGAAAGATGTTATTTTGTTAGGGAATAGGGGTTTACCTTGGTCAAACCTCATTTTGGCAATTAAACCTTGAGATAAAATAGAAAAACATGAAGGAATGGTGAATGAGCAACTATGATGTTACAATGCACAAAAACTTTGAAATAAAGTCTAAAATATTTTATGAAATGGCTAGCATGAATGTAGATCTTGACTCTTTATTTTTGATATGAGTTAATGTCTTTGAATTATTACTTGGATCATGAAAACCTACTTCACAAATGTAAGCTAAAAAACACACATGATGCATGAAGACTCTGGCATGATGCTAGAATCTTGAATGCTGCTCCAAATACTTGATAAATTTCTCTTGAATTCTCTTGAATACTCTTGATCTCATAAAATTTCCTTAGGAATGCTCCTTAATATTACTTAGAGTTTTCATAAAATTATTAGGATAAATTAAGTGAAACAACATTGTATTTATACTTTTTAAAGCCAACTTTCCTAAGATTACAATACTACAAGGTGACATAAAATCAAGGAGGATAAAATCCCACCATGAATTTAATTGAAAATAAGTCCAAGCTAAATGGTGGTGTATGAGTCCTAATGACTTAAACTTTGGAAAAAAACTTCAAGAAATGTTAAGTTCAATGCAATATTTTGGATTAGGCCTTGAATCCTAGGTGGGACCCATACGTCCAAGGTGGCATATGACTCCCAAATCACTAGATCTAGAACAAATAACCCAAAAAAATTATTATTATTGGTCATTTGATAAATTTTGGCATTATCCTTTGGAAAATGCATTTAATTAGGCTTGTGGATGTAAAATAGGACCAAATAAGGCATAAAGAAGCCATGTTTTAGTAGGGAGAGCCCAAACAAGTGTTAAAATATAAAGGGATACATTTTACTATAGTAAATTTAGCCACCACATTAGTGAGAGCAAGAACTTGCTTCAAACTCACACTAAAGTAGATAAACACACATCAAGATGGGCCGAAGTGTACCAATGCTAGTGAGATAGGATGACAATGATCAAGAAGATTGTGCAAGCCCCCAAGATCAATATCCTATGTAAAACCAACATAGGCATAAAGGAACACACGCATGAATGATGTATGGAACAACAATAAGATACAAGAATATAGTACCAAAGACATAAAGAAGAAAGAAAAAAAAGGAAAAAAAGAAAGGTGGATCAAGCCTCCAATGTTTTTCCAACTCAATATGGATCAATCCTTTTTTTTTTCCAAAAAATGTTTACAAGTGAAACATGATATCCAACATGCAAACCAAATGCATGGTCATAAGGGCTAGTGGAACCTTAGGCTATCCACTAGGTGAGCCCCCAAAAAGGTGAGACACATATGCATGCAGCCGGTATGCGTTCACACACACAAGAAGGTGGCTATGGGAAAGTCATGGCTAAGTTTGGCTCCCATACGCTAAACATACCAAAGCTATACCTCTTCCCAATTTTGATAAGGTGCCACGCAACATGAACAAGATTCACAATTTAGGAAAAATTTGTAATATAACACTCATGAATAAACAAGATGGCTCCATAGGCAAGAAAAGAGTGTTATGCAAGGTGGCCATATAATAGTTATTGTAAATGAAAAATAGTGTAAGGTATGTTTAAAGGGGTTTTCCCTAATTCATGTAAATTCTTAACTTAGGGAACATCATTCCTAATGTATCCAAGAGATGACCAATCGAAGAATAGATGATTCACAACTTAGGGAATGTAGCACATGTCCCATCAAGCCACTAAGAGGAATATAATATGCTAAGATAGATCATGCTCTTGAAGGACATCACACCCAATTTCACTACCAAGAGAAAATGTACTGCATGAACACTAATACATAAAGAACAATAGATGATTAAAAAAATTACTAAAAACTACATAGAAATGACTGAACATGATCACACAACCATTAATAGTTTATTGCTAGTCATTTATAATGTGACCATATTAATGACTAAACCATTTTTAGTCATTTATTGTTTGATTTGATTGATCGATGTGGTAGTATATTTATTCGTTGATTTAGTCATTAATTGTTGTAATCTGGTAACTTATTTAGTCATTTTTTAGTCATTGATATATTTAACTAGTCACTTATTTAGTCATTGATTTAGTCATTGATTGTTGTAATTTGGTCATTTATTTAGTCATTTTTTTAATCACTTATATATTTAGTCATTGATTGTTGTTTTGATTATACAGGAAAAATAGGCTTTGAAGGGACCCAAAACCCTTTACAACCTAAGACACAAAATGCTGCTTAAAAGATAGTACATTAAGACACCAACAACATACTAAAACCAAAAATGACAAAATAAAAAAGGGGTGTTGCATGAGGGATAAAATAGTAAACTAGAAATAGAACCCAACAACATCAAAACAAAAAAAACAAAAAATAAACCAAGACACATCAAGAAACAGACAACAGACAAAATGATAGTCAAACACCATTTCATACTGCTTAAGGTGTTGGCCACCTCAAGCTCTTGGATCCTATATATTTCAATCATGTCTAGTAGCTCTTTCTTCTCAGCTTCAAAGGAATTTTTCCATTCAAAAGACCCTCTAATAGTCGTGTCCTTACCATCATCTTTCATACCTTTTTTACCTATTCCTTTATTCGAGTTCTCTCTCTCCATTAACTCAGAAAAATAAACTTGACCTTCCCTAAGCTCACTAATCTTTTTGAATAAGAATTATAAAGAATCCACACTATTCTTTACTAAAATGTGACACACATGTAAAATTTTCTTTATGTCCACATTCATATTCAAAATCTTGGCTTCTAAACCAAGCAAATGTTCTTCACACAGATTTTAAGTCATAGAAAGAACCCTTAAGGTACACAATTATGTCGATAAGAATGCCCAACACTAAGCCTTTCAAAAAAAAATCAATTTCTCCTTCAAACCCCCTATTTTAATGTTAACCTTATTAAACTCTTGAAGAGTCCATTTTTCTAACTTAGAAGTTCTAGTGGCCCCACCCCTAGCCATTTCCAACAACTCAAACGTGGAGGTAGAATCATCAACGAGATAAGAAAATTCCTCAGAAAGGGGATTTAGCATTAGTGGATTTGACTTAGCACTCTTCTTCTGATCATCCTCCTCATCATGACACTTATTCTCATCTTCTATCTCCACATTGGGTGAGTTATGAATTGGGGAGTCATCAATTTCCACTGCCTTCTCATGAATCTTCTTGGAATCCTTTGCTAGAGCATTCAAGGCCTAGTTATTCAAATTGGTAATGAATTTGGATTCCCTCCTCGGCTTATCCTTGGCCTCCAAACCTAGCACATTCTCCTGTAAACCCTCCTTATTACCTCCACCTTCAGCTTCTCCCTGGACAACAACCAAATCCACCTTCCTAGAAGAGGACTCATCCAATCCCACCTCTATATCTTCACTATCAAAAAGAACAAGGTGTCTGAAAACCTAATTGTTTTTAAAGCTAACCATCTTCCTCTTTTTCAAGGATTCCAAGAAGCCTTCTCACGAATCTTCTTGGAATCCTCTGCCAGAGCATTCAAGGCCTAGTTCTTCAATTTGGCAATGGATTTGGATGCCCTCCTAAGCTTATTCTTGGCCTCCAAACCCAACACATTCTCTTGCAAACCCTTTGTATTACCTCCACCTTTGGCTTCTCCCTGGCCAACAACCAAATCTAGCTTCTCGGGAGAGGACTCATCCAATCCCACCTTTGTATCTTCACTATTAGAAAGAACAAGTTGTTTGGTAGCCTGATTGTTTTTAAGGCTACCCATCTTCCTCTTTTTCAAGGAGGTAGCTATAGGGGACAGGGAAACGACATCTTCCTCTTCATTGCACTCATCTTCATCAATAATTCTAATATCCAAACCAGATGAACCAAAAATTTCACTTGGTATTGCTGACGATGATTTTACTCACAACAAATAGGGTGAATAAATTCTTCATAGACAAGACCACAAAAATCCTATCCTTTTTGAAAGATATGGAGCAAAGAAAACCTAAAAGGGGATTCTACATTATCAAGGAAAATATTGGATTTCATTTAATCCCAAGTATTTGATAACTAGGTCATGGTTGGACTAGGGTCACTCTTGGGTATTGATGTGATATTGCTATTAATCTCGAAGGGACTACTATTTTGAATTAAATATTTTAGCTTTTGGAGTCTCAATGAAACATCAAGTTCAAGTATCATGAAACCAAAACATTTACTATAACATTTCATGAACATAAAAAATTCTTTGCTATCACTTAAGTATATTTAGCATTAATAATTCAATAATTTTATGAAAAACAAAAGATTTTCAATAAAATTTCTTCCATTCATTCAAATTTTGGATCATTTTCAAGAATTTAAACATCTACTCTAAAATAAAGCATAAAAAATACTAAAAATTAAAAGTTTCTCCCATTTATTCTCGATGGATGCCCCAAAGAATCAATTAAAATAGAGAAAACTACTTTATACTTCACCAGATTACTTCATAGCTACATATAAAATGGTGCAAGATTTTAAAGAGGGGGGTTTCATTTCTAGACACTGAGTAGGTTTTGTATGCACCCTTAAACGGTGCAACATAGTCTTGTTTAGATTAACTAACAAAACCAACTACAAAAGATACTGAGATAGGTAGCTATCTAACAAGCTTTGATATTAATCAATGTCTATGTGCATACAAATTTTTACATTAGAATGGTTCAGAAAACATGAAAAAAGAACAAAAAATTTTATTCTCCTCTAACATCCACAAATTATGAACTTCAAAATGAAAATAAGGATCCTCTAGCCTTTTATAGAACACAAGGATCAGAAAAGATAAGAAAAATAAATGAGAGGAAATCCAAGGGACCAATCTCATCAAGGCACATGGAATGTAGTGACCAATAGGAGAATTGTAATTGAAGTCAATGGAAGTCAACTCCAATTACACATTGAAGCTATTTAGGTGTTAATCTTTAATCTTCACTAGGATGATACTTTGAATTAGGATAATGTGTAGGGACTTCCCATACATTCAAAATGAACAAGTGGAATGTTTTCCCCCACACATCTCTTGGCTCTAGTTCTATCACTCTCAGGAATGTGCTTTCTTGAAAATAGATGTTTGTTTCCACCACATGTGAAATACTGGGATCCCTAGCACTCTGGTGGACTCAAAGCCCTCAACATTATCATCCCCTAGAATAATCGAACTAGAATTAACATGATTCCATGCATGATTCAATTTTTCCTAACTATCCATACTGAAATTTTACATCACAATCGATATCTCTTACAATCACAAATTCCACACATTAAATCACTTTAAAAAAATGAAAACATTTATAAAATCTCATGTAAATAAAACTATTATTCAAATGTTAATACAAAAAATCTCATAATTAACATGCTCTTAATCATATCATAAATCCTCACATATATACCAGATGATCGAGATCATTAGATAAACTTAACATTTTAGCATTTTCACTTCACATTACAACCTAGTACCCAGTATTTGGCTTTACCCACTTACTTTCCTGGACCTCAATTATACTAGAAATCCATTATACAGGACCCCATCATACCAAACTCCTTCATATTGGACCAAATTGTTCCATTCGAACTTGCATTACCTTTTTCCTTTCACATGTTTCTGATACCCGATATCCGGTGCCTGAAAGACTTCTATCATGAAGTACTTTTATTATCAAAGTTTTTTTTTTTTTCTATTCTTGTGATCTTTCAATTTGCTAGCTCCTACCATAAGAGTTATATTTTTTCACTAGGTTGCCAAAGCCTTTTCAGTCTTGGGGTATGTTGTGAGACCACACAATAACTTGCAACCAATAAAATCAAATTTAAAACAAACTTGAAATTAAATCACCCATTGTAAATTAAAATTTATGCATGTTTTAAAACAATAACTTCTACCTTTACCTAGATCCTAGCATAAAGAAGTAAAATTCTACCAGAAACATCCATGTGTGATCTGATTAATTCCAATTTTCAGAACTTAGCAAAAAGAATTAGTTCATTAACATTGAACTACATAATATAGTAATCCTCGAAAGCCAACCAGGGATAGATCCTTGCTTACAGTCAAGTGTCCATAGCCCTGAAAAGGTTATCTCTGTAATTCCCCCAAACATAGCTCTATTCTTGGTTAGGCGCCATAGCCCCTATAGAGTTATTTGGATAGCCTAAAGATTTCAATTTTGTTTTGATATAGCAATGATAGATCATTTTTCACTTTTGATATTTTGATGATAACTCTTTTATCAACTTGCAAGCATTGAAGCACCACTATTAGGTTGGGAATTATAGTGGTAGAAAAGGTTAGTTTTTGATTTTTCATTCAATGCAATCCCTTCAATAATTCACTACTTCCCAAAAACTCATTAAATAATTCCTTGTAGGTGTGTGTGTTTTCAGCTAAATTTCACTAATTTCTGCCAAATCCTAGGTAACTATAGCACACTATATGTCAAAAAATATGCATAAATTAAAATTTAGCAATAAACAACTTAATCACCAAATTTAAATCTAAATTAAGAAACATTAGTTACCACCCTTTTGATTAAATTTTATGGTAACTACTAAAATTTCTACTAACAATTTTGACTTGCTGGTGTTGGAATTCATTAATGGATTAGAAATGTCATGATTACCTTGAAGCATGATCACATTATTCTGCATTAAATTCACACACCTTATTCTGCACGTATTATCTCTTCAACTTACTCAAGTGATGATGTGTATTGCCTTGCTAGATTCATTTTCATTTGTATTCCGCACACAAGCACCTCCATAATTAATACAACTCTTTAAAAGAATTGAAATGAACACTATTAATTTCACAATCTTCAACTTGCTTGATTCAAAATATTTGTACTACTCAAATTTGAAGCAATTTACCACCAGATATGTGTAATGAATTAATTTTATTTAACCTTTAACCTTGAAGATAATTATCCAACTGCCACCTTGCTTGCAATTTTCCCAAAAAAAAATTGCTCAAGGCAACTATGTACTCTAACTCCTTACTTAATCTCTATAAATTTGCACTTCTCAAATTCTTCACACTTTTTCTTTCTCTTTGCTTATTTTTGTAATTCTACTCTATGCATTTACGTTTTCTTCTTAGCCATGGATACTCCAATTTTTTTAGGTTGTTCTCACCAATAGAATGTTTTCTTAGGGAGCATCACATCACAAAGGCTTGAAAAGGTTTTCTTCATTAGGAATTCTAGTTTCACTATGCCAAATTTGTGCTTAGTCCTTGGGGAAAAGGTACACATCCAATCCCATTACTTCTCAGTATGTGCAGATCATGGTATGCCAAAAGTGCAATATTTGTGGTATGTGGTCGACGCGACTTTTTTTTCACCCAAAATTAATGAAACGAAAAGGGTTTTTAGAAGAGATTCTCAGCTTTCTGCCAATATAAATTATGATTTAATTTGAATTTAATAAATAATTATTATTCATTTTCTATTAGAATTACGACTAAAGTCCTGATCGATAGGTCGATTGAAAAACATCTATAACTTTCAAACGGTATCATATTTTTGAATCCGAAACATGCGTCACATTCTATGCTTTACATACCAGGGATTAAAAAAATAAAAATTAAATTTCATGAATTTTGACCAAGTTAAGGTGGTCGATGCACGAAGTTTTATATTTTCTAAAAATTTGTAATAAAAATTCATAATTAATTATTTACTTGGAAAAAAAATTACAGTGGAAAGTGTATCACATCCTGACATGAGTCCTCTCAATTTATATATAAAATCTTACAAAAATATTATTTTATTAATATGGTTAGGTGGTCAGACAGACACTCACTTCTTTATTTTTTCCCTTCGAATTTAAGTACTAATGCGATTGAAATTTAAATTTTCACCAAATAGATTTTATTTATTTAAATAAACCTAGTATTTTAGAAACTATATTCAATTTTCTACAACAAATTCTATTCTTACATATTTTTGAAATAATATAGATAACTTATTCAAATATTTACGCCAAGTTGCCTAACACTGATTTTTCTCAATCCCATACTTAAGGCCTCGCTTTGGCATACCATGATCCCCGTGACATGCCCTTTTATTCTAATATAGCTTCTCACTTTGTAGCATCGCTTCTGGACATTGGGATACCTATTGAAGATGATTGCACTGCTGCCAACTCGACAGTGAAGCCTGAATTCTTGGAGAATATGGATAACATTTTATCTATTGCACATCTGACCATCCGGGATTCCCTCCATGGATGATATTCCTCGGTTCTTGGAACATAGGGAAGTCGTTCCACTTTGGCCTTTTCTTAGTAATCTCCATATCCAAGACTTTGAAGTTCACTAGGAACTTGCCTATATAAGGTATTTAGCCCTAATGGAAGAGGTGTCCCACATTGACTAAATGGCTACTACCATTTACAACTTTGCTCACTCTTTTTGAATTTTTTGATTTTTTGAACAAGGATTTTTGAAATCTCATGTATATATGTGATATATGCATATATATATATATATATATTGATACATTTTAAAGCATGTTTCACTATGTATGGTTTTATTATTTGAATTTCACAGTTCAATTTTACAAATGTTTGAATTAACACTCATGTGTAAGATAGGTTTAAGTAGAATTTGCTAATGCAGAGGCCAGACAAAAAGAAAAGAACAAATGAAGAAAGAAGAGAAAATGAACACAAAACCCTATAAAAAGAAAAATAACCCTAACTACCCTATCTCTAGCATGAAAAAAGATTAACCCTAATAAAGAAATTTACTTTGATTTCTATGGCTATTTCCTCTATAGTTTTGGTAAGAATTACAACTTGTTTATCTTTAAATTCACTCATCAAAATTTTCAATGTTCTACTATAATAGAGAATTATTTTAAATTTTTTCTGTTTAAATATAATAAATTCAAAAGTGTACTTACGAATCATTTGGCTCATATGCATGAAAATGAACTCATTAGAGATCAATTGCACAAATTTCATTTGATGCAACCATAATCTACCTTCTTCCAACCCTGGTCCATTTCCATGAATGATTATGTCTATTTCTCTGCTTCCTCCTCTGAAAATATTCATGTCTTTAGCCCTATCTTCACTTTGCATTTTGTTAGACCAAGATATATCATGATTTATATTGTTATCAAAGAGAGAAAAAGTAAAAATTTGATATTTTGTATCTTGTATAAAATCATGAAAATCTCTTTTTATAGCTTGTGAATTTTCAACTTGGAGCAAACTAAATGCATTGCCCACTCAATTTTCCCTCTTCTTCTTATTATTTGCATTTTCCACGTATACAGGAAATGATGATTCATCAATTTCATTTCCTCGTTTGTGATGAAATATCTCTAAATCTCAACATTATCACCTATTTTCCTACAAAACATTAGAATTTTCTTTATAATAATCACAATTTTCCAACTGTTTTGGTGTATCTATTAATTTTTTAATGATTCCCATTCCACTAGGGTGAAACATTTTTCTCGTTAACAATTCCTTTCTTTTAGCAATTAAAACTTCCTCTGTTAATGGAATGACTTTACTTATGGCCAGGCCTACCCTAGTTAAAAAAAATTCACACTCAAGTTCATCATGATCACTTGTATCATGAATTCTACATTCGGTGACTCTTATAAAAGTGAATAAACTCAAAGGATATAATTTATGGTTAAATATTTTCCAAAGTTTTTCAACTTCCATGCCAGAAAGCCAACATAGATTCAATTTTCTCACTTACAAGCTTCTTACCAGACTCAAAACTAGTGTTTTGAAATATAACTCTCGAATTCTAGAGAATGAGACCTAAAATATTAAAGAGAGGCCCCTCCTTCTAGCGTAAGTTCCTATTGACGATGATTTTACTCCAAAAAATAGGGTGAATAAATTCTTCATAGACAAGACCACAAAGAGCCTATCCTTCCTGAAAGATATAGAACAAAGACAACCTAAAAGGGGATTCTACATTAACAAGGAAAATATTGGCTTTCATTCAATCCCAAGTCTTCGATAACTAGACCATGGTTGCACTAGGGTCACTCTTAAGTACTAATGTGATATTTTTGTCAATCTCAAAGGGACTACTGTTTTGAATCAAATATTTTAGGTGTTGGATTCTCATAGAAACATCAAGTTCAAGTATCATGAAACTGAAATATTTGTTGTAACATTTCATGAATATCACAAACTCTTTGCTATCACTTAAGTAGATTTAGTATTAAGTATTCAACAATTTTATGGAAAACAAAATATTTTTAGTAAAATTTCTTCCATTCATTCAAATTTTGGAAAATTTTCAAGAATTTAAACATCTAATCTAAAACAAAGCATAAAAATACTAAAAATTAAAATTTTCTCCCAGTTATTCTCCATGGATACCCTAAAGAATCAATTAAAACAAAGCAACTGATTTATACTTCACCATATTACTTCATAGCTACATATAAAATGGTGCAAGCTTTTAAAGTGAGGGGTTTCGTTTCTAGACACCGAGTAGGTTTTGTATGCACCCTTAAATGGCACAACATACAGTCTTGTTCGACTGAACTAACAAAACCAACTACAAAAGATACTGAGATAAGTAGTTATCTAACAAGCTCTGACATTAATAAATGTCTACGTGCATACAAAGTTTTATGTCAGAATGGTTCAAAAAATAGGAAAAAAGAACAAAACTTAAAAGTTTATGCTCCTCTGACATCCACAAATTCTAAACTTCAAAGTGAAAATAAGGCTCCTCTAGCCTTTTATAGAACAAAAGGCTCAGAAAGGATAAGAAAAATACATGAGAGGAAATCCAAGGGACCAATCTCATCAAGGTACGTGGAATGTAGTGACCAATAGGACAAATGTAATTGAAGTCAATGGAAGTCAACTCCCATTACACATTGAAGCTCTTCAGGTGTTAATCTTTAATCTTCACCAAGATGATACTTCAAATTAGAATAATGTGTAGAGACTTCCCATACATTTAGAATGAACAAGTGGAATTTTCACCCCCACACATCACTTGGCTCTAGTTCTATCACTCTTGGGAATGGGATTTCCCAAAAATAGACATTTGTTTCCGCCACATGAGAAATACCAGAACCCCCAACACTCTGGCGGACTCAAAGTCCTCAACATTATGATCTCCTAGAATAATCAAAACAAAATAAACATGATTCCATCCATGATTCAAGTTTTCCTGACCATCCATACCCAAATTTTGTATCACAATCAATATCTCCTGCAATCACAAATTCCACACATTAAATCCCTTTAAAAAAAGAAAAAATTTATAACATCTCATGTAAATAAAACCATTATTCAAATGTTAATACAAAAAATATTGTAATTAACATTGTATAAAGCATATCATAAATCCTCACATATATACCAAATGATTGGGATCATTAGATAAACTAAAAATTTTAGCATTTTCACTTCACATTACAACCCAATACTTGGTTCCTGGTATTCAGCTTTACCCACTTACTTTCCCATACCTCAATTATATTGGAACTCCATTATACTAGACCCCATCATACCAGACTCCTTCATATGAGACCAGAGCCTTACATTCAAACTTGCATTACCTTTCTCCTTTCACATGTTTTTGGTACTCGGTATCTGGTGCCCCAAACACTTACATTATAAAGTACTTTTATTATCAAAGATTTTTTTTTTTTCTCTTCTGGCGATCTTTCAATTTTCTAGCTCCTGCCATAAGAGTTATATTTTTTCACTTGGGTCCCCAAGCCTTTTTAGTCTTGGGGCGTGTTGTGAGACCGCACGATAGGTATCATCTCCTCACCATTAACAATAGGGGTAGGGAGAAGAGCTTTAACATGCTCCATGATTAAAATAATGAGACCTTCATGGAGGATTGGGGCCCCCCTATTTTTCAAATGGGCATAAATAGAAACCTCCATGGAAGATAACAAAAAAATGAGATAAACAAACCATGCCTAAAATGATTTGATATGGTAAAATGGTGACCAAGGATAGGAGTAAACCTACCTTCCAGAGTCACATAGTGTATTATCACCTCTGCAACATTCACCCAAATATTTTTAAGGGACTAGCACTCATAACCCCAACTTTCTATCTTAATCAATTTTTTTTGCTCATCATCCTTGAAGATTTGGGCCATTGTTTCCTCTTTTCTCTTCTTATCCTTGTAAAACTTAAGGCCTACCATCATCATCCTAGTCATAGTAGTAATCAACTCTTCATGTACATCCACTTCTAGACCCTTTATTTGAAGCTTTTGATTATGCTAGCATGAGACAAATTTCGCCAAGGCATCAGGGTCATGCCCATGCAACCTTTCTAAAAAAAGTGTGAAATTCCTGTGGCGAAGGATCTTCCAATGCTTCATTTTCTTCCTCAGGCCTACACAAGAGTGCGACTCTATTCTGCTTCTATTGTCACCCATGTCTTCAAAATCCAAAAGAAGAAAACCTTGTAAAAATCACTCAACTAAATGCCAGTAATCAAAACACAACCCATAAAGTGTGTGAGTCATGAGAAGGTACTAGAGATTAAATGATGCCACTACATCAACTCATCCCACACCATAATTTCTCAATAAGCTCCTAGATTTCTTAAGAAGCATAGAGCCCTCCTATGCACGATACTCATTTAACCTAACAACCTTGTTTGCAAAAGAATTGGCCAATGAATTTCCTTCTTGGAAAATGTGAGAGATGCGGGTCTCTTCACAAGATATTAACATGATTATAGTATGTTTAATAACTTGTTCCACATTCTAGCCAGGCTGATGAATGTCTTGTAGATAATTAATGATATGTAAGGAATCACTTTCGACCCATATTTTGGATTATTCTCTATCCACAAAATATTTGATGCTTGTAAATATAGCCTCCACCTCAGTATAGTGATTTTTTTGATTTCACAATGAGAGTGTCACCATGCATAAGAGTCTTCCATTTTCATTCATCAATAGGCCCCACATCCTATAGGCCTAGGATTACCCTCTGCTGCTCTATCAAAATTAACTTTAGCCCACCCTGTAGGAGGTGGTTGCCACTTAGTGCTCAATCTAGAACTTAAACTAGACATAGGATTCATATCAGGGATAGATGTAACCTTATAGTTAGAAATCTCCAAGAATACATACCTAGCCAAGCAAGCAATAGGGGCACAATGAGGTGACTCAAAAAAATAAAAGTGAAATTCTCCAAGATTTCCTGACAAATCTTGATAAAAAGACTGCGCACTTTTAGCTTAGAATCACAAAAGATTCTATTTTTCTTTCTTTTCATAACCCCACACAATATGTGGGGCTATAAGATCCCAAAGCCCATAGATAACAATAGAGGTGGAGGTGCACTTCCACTGGTCAACAAATTTATCAAGGGAATCTGGAAAGACCCCATCTAGATTCCAAAGACCAAGAAATTTTCTCCAAAAGAAATGAAGAAAAATTCCACCAAAGAAAGATATGGAAAGCACTCTCAACACTAGCTTCACAAAGAGCACACCTATTAGGAATACCAAATCCCATTTTATAGAGATTGTCTTGTGTTAGGACTTTACCTTGCATAAGCAGTCAGAAGAAGACATTCACCTTGGGAATCAACTTCTTGTTCCATAAAGTCCCCGAGAAAGGAGGAGATTCAGGCTTTTCTAGGGAATTAACAAGGGAATAAGCCACCAAGAAATTACCATTAGCACATGGAGCCCAAAAAAACCTATCCAGCGTCAAAAAAATGGGGATCCAAACATTTCACAAGAAGTCCTTTAGAACCTTCAATGATAGATTCTAGTCTTGGAAGTTTTCCACTCCCTATTTTCAAAATAATCTACCACCCTAATTCCAAAGAAACATTTGCACAAAGGAAAAATGGGAGGATCCTAGGGAAGATTGATTAAAGGTTTAGAGTCACATAAAACATCCTTCCAAAAGAGAATTATAGTACCATCACCTAGCAGCCATTTAACACCATTAGCAATGAAGCCCCTACAAGGAACAATATTCCTCCAAAAGTAAGATCCAAAGGAACATTATTAGAGGTAAAAAAAATATAGGATCTCCCAAATCCATGCAAATAATTATTACTGGCCAGAGAAGCCTACCCGAATTCCCCATTAAGGAGCCTCCAAACATTCTTCAACAGGAGAGCCTTATTGAAAGCTTTTAAATTTTTTATGCCAAGACAACCCCATTTCTTTGGTTTAAAAAAAAATCCCAAGCGAAAAGATGAATTATAGCTTTGGATTCAACACCTAACCATAAAAATCTTCTAATTCTTTGTTCCATTTTCTCTTCAAACTTGATAGGAATTCTAAAGAGACTCATTGCATAGATAGGAAGATTTTGAAGAGTAGAAGAAATGATCTGTAACTTCCTCGCCTAACCGAGAAACACCCCTTTCCAACCCACCAAATTTCTACTGAATTTATCCAATAGAATCAACTAGAAGGACTCCAGGACCATAGAGATACATAAAGGAAGCCCCAAGTAAGTATCCAAGAGTTCACCCCTATTGCACAATAGAAGCCTAACAAGCTTTAACTACAAAGCTTCAGAGGTGTTAAGGAAAAAAATTGAATCTTAGGAAGATTAATCCTTTGACCAAAAACCTTCTCATAAGCCTCAATCAAACCCTTAATAGATCTAACTTCATAGATAGAGGATTCACCCTTCAAAATAGTGTCATCAAAAAATTGTTGATGGGTAATAGGATCACATCTAGAAGAAGGAGAGAGGCCCTTCAGTGACCTAGTTGATAAAGCCTGATGGATATTTCTACCAAGAACCTCCACAATCAAGATGAAAAGCAACAGAGATATAGGATCTCCCTGTATCAAAGCACGAGAGCTCCAAAAGAAAGGGGAAGGAGAACCATTCACCAACACAACAAAAGATGAAATAGAGATGAGTTGATCAACTAGTTGAAGAAAATTCTAACAGAAACCAAAGTGATCCAACTCCTCCAATAGAAATATCCAATTTACCCTATCATAAGCCTTAAGAAGATCTAGTTTTAGAAATAAGTATGGTTTCTTAGAGGCATTAATAGAATGAGCAAGTTCATGCACAGTTATTATAGAGTCCAAAATCTGATGGCCCTTGACAAAGCCCCTTTGTCGTTTAGAGATCCACTTCGGAACAAAACTTTTGCAATCTAGTGGCTATTACCTTAAAAAAAATTTGTAAACAAAGTTGCAGAGACTGATCAGATGATACTCATGAAAACTATTAGCATCAATATATTTGGCGATCATGACAATGATGGTCATATTTAACTCTCTTAGCAATCTTCTAGAACCAAAGAAATCCTTGGTGGTGTTAACCACATCTTCCGAAACAATATCCTAGCATGACTAAAAGAACAAAAAAGGAAAACCATTAGTTGCAAGGGCATTATTTCTATCAAAAGAAAAAACTACATCCTTTACTTCCAAGGCAGAAGGGGTAGCAATGAGCTCCCTATTGAGGTCCTCCAAAACTAATTTGGGGATAACTTCCAACAAAGATTCCACACTATTTTGGTCCCAGAAAAGATCACCCTTAAGCAGGTGCTAAAATAAATTCACAGTTGCTCTCTGAATAGCCTCCTCATCCTCCAACAACAATCCATTAGCCATAAGCAAGGAGATTCTATTAGACAACTTATGCCTAAGGGTAGTAAGATGGAAGAACTTGGAGTTGTGGTCCCCAAATTTGAACTAGATTGCACAAGATCTCTTCCTCTAGAAATCTTCCTCCTTTGCAACAATTTCATGTAGCTGAACGAGAAGGCCATCCTCCAACAATTGGAGGTCCTCTGATAGGCCCTTTTTTTAATAGCATCCTGAATACCATCCAGATTTTGAATAACATAACTCTTATATTAGAAAATATGACCAAACAATTCTCTATTCCATTTCTTGAGATTTCTTTTGACAAAAGTCAACTTTTTGGCTCATCTAAACATCGGGCTACCATCAATATTCACTTGCCAACATTTCTTAATACAATCCATAGACCTCAGATCCCTTAACCATATGGCTTCAACCCAAAAGGGAAAATGCTTCTTACCCCCAAGCCTATCAGCCACAAAAGAGATAGGGAAATGGTTAGATCTGCATCTCGTAATAGAGGAAAGGGAACAAGCAAAATCCATAAACCAAGATGCAGAAGTTAAAGCTTTGTCCAACCTAACTTGAGTATTATCCACACCCATTCGCCTATTGGACCAAGTAAGCTTAGCCCCAATCATCTTAACATAAATAAGAGTATTATCATCAATGATTATTCATAAATCCAAATGGCTATCCATGTTTTTCTACGAACCACCCACTTTCTCATTATCACATAGAGAGTGTTGAAATCTCCCATCACTAGCTAGGGGCTATCCAAAAATTTTATTCGATGATCCCAAAGATCATCTCCTAGCTCTCTTCAAGTTAGGAAAATACACATTGGAAATAACCCAAGAGTAAGAGTAAGCGTCACTTATTTAGTCATTTTATTGACCAATTTCTCTGCATTGGTAGTGTATTTAGTCATTAATTTTAATCATCATTTTGATCAATTTGGTAGTATATTTAGTCATTTTTATTCACTAATTTTACCAGTCATATATTTAGTCATATTTATTCCCTATCCTTTTATTTCTATCAATTGGTAGTATATTTTGTTAATTTAATTAATAATTGAACTCAATTAGTATTATATTTAGTCATTTTAATTGATTGA
>VDFB02382625.1:0-10948 GCA_007258455.2 Sequoia sempervirens
ACTCAAAATACATGAAATTAAAGTTGCACTAATATAATATGTTCTTCATTATATTTTTTCAAAAAAAAATCTAAATTTTCTTACATTCTTTTCCTTTGATTACATATTTACAAGGTAACCTCACAATACTAAGATCCACTTTTGGGACAATGAAATTTTTCAAGGGAGGAGGGAAAATTCAGTAAAACATTTTCATTTGAAGAAATATCTTCGAACGAAGGTACTTTGCTTGAAGGTATACACACATAGATCTTCAGAAAAGGTATTCTTTTGAGTGAAGATATGCTCCATAAAAAAGATGCTTTTACACAGAGATCTTCGATCAAAGGTACCTTCATTCGAAGGTAAAACCTTCAATCAAAGGCACCTTCGATCAAAGGTTCTTCGCATGACAGTTTTGGTTTTTGCTTGAAAATTTCCTTAGAAAATCCATATTCAAACCTTAGGTTGGGCCTTCAAATGTAGTTAACTTGATAAGATATTTTGCAATATCATAACCCTCAAAATGGGCTTTCCAACAAGTATACTTTTGATATTGAACACAAGAGAAATAGGGTTCCACCTTTGAGAGATGGAACTAGGGTTTTGGACCTATTTCACTCTAGTTCATTAGGAAACCCTAGAGATCCCTCAACCAAGTGACTCAATTGATGGAAGGGTAATATTCTAGGTGTTTCATAAAGTGTGATTAAAGGGGTTCTGCAGAAAATGCTTAGAAAGAAAGATGTAGAAAGCAATAGAAATATCTATATGACTTGGAAACAAAGTCAAAACTAGATGAAGCATGGATGACAAAGGGCACGGAAGATGGAGAGGTCAAGGAAACAAGATTTGTAAACCTAAAATTTGTTGTTGTTTTGAAGCTCATTAGGACTGATACCCTAGGATGGGTGATTTGGTCCTAGTCTAGGAATTTTAGGAAAGATCTAGAATCTCTTGATGACTATTTTGGATCCGTAGAAATCTAGAAAAAAGAGTTGTGTGGGACTCATATTCCAAGCCCAATTTAAAGTGTCGAGAAAAAAGTGAAGAGATTTCTATTAGTGAATTTTGGGTGAAACTTTGTGAGCCTTTGAATGGATTAAATAAGTATTTTTCCATTAGTTTCAGCAAGCCTTGGATATCTTATAGATCTAATTTTCTAAAGGCCTTGAAAACTTTGACAACTTTGTAATTTTGGCACTTTTGAAGGCTTCAAATCCACTTTTTCTTCAACCTATAAACCCGCAACACACAAAGAGAGAGAAACAATGTTGTTTTGTTAGGGAATGGGGGTTTTCCTTGGTCAAACCCTAGTTTGGTAACCAAACCTTAATGAGAAATGATGCATGAATGAAATGAAATATGAGATATAAGATGAAACAATAGTTCACCTTGTTTGAAACCTTGTAGATCTCCCAACAAGCATGAAGTGGCCTCAATGAATGTAGATATTGATCATGATTCTTAATGAAAGATAATGCCTTTGAATACTTGAATTGATGAATACATCACAACATTAGCTCAAAACCACATGCATGATGCATCAATCCTTTGACATGATAATGGATCTTGTTTGTTGCAACAATCTTCTACAAATTTTCCCTTGAATGCCTCCTTGAATGCTCTTGAATACTCTAAAATTCTCTTGTGAAATCTTAGGATTCTTGACTCAAAATTTCTAGGTGAAATAATGATTTGAAACCTTAATTATATAGGAACTCCATCTAATTTACCGTTTATTAGATCTCAAATGCCGATATTCACAAAATTTGAATTGAAAACCTTGATTTCCTACTCAAAACCCTAAAAAGGGGCCAAATGGGACTCATACACCCAAGGTGGCGTATGGGTCCCGCCTAGGGGGACTCATATGCCCAAGGTGGCGTATGGGTCCCACCCTAGCTTTTTAGGTTGAGGAAATGTTGGGGGGTTAGAATATTAAGTGCATTTATTGAATATGTCAGGATTTCAGTTGAAATAAGCTTCGAGATGCATAATAAAGGGTCCTAGTGTGTCTATTAATGATGATGTGAAGGTCATAAATGCAAGAGGGCCCAAAACTTAGTGTGAGGATGTAAATAAATACATTTTACAACACTAAATTAAGGAAAAATTAGGTCTATTTAGTTTAAAAGGGCCCTAAACTTTATGTGAATATGTAAAACACATTACAACATTAAATAAAGGCCACATTAGGCTTAGTTTAATATTATTTTTTCCCAAATTAAGTGTGAAAAAGGGATTCTTTTTTCTACACTACATTTAGCCCCCACTTTAGTGAGAGGAGGAACTTACTTCAAACTCACATTAAAGTAGACATTCAAGAAGGGTGCAAGTGTACCAATGTAGATCCAGTATAGAATGAAAAAGATCAAAGGAGGTGGCCAAGCCCCCAAGATCCAAGATCCTAAATTAAACCAAAATAAGCACAAAGGGACACACACAAGGTGTATGACATGCAACATCAAGATACACAAACATACAATGTCAATGACTAACAAAAAGAAAAAAAATGAAAAAAAAATGAAAGTAAAAATAAAAGGTGTAGATCATGCCTCGACTGTTTTTCCAACACAATGTGGATCAAGCCTTGGCTATTTTTCCAAAACATATGCTCACTCTAAGGCAATGAAACTTCAGGTTGTCCACTGGGTGAGTATCCAAAATGGGTGGATTAGTGGGAAATCCATGCCTCTATATCGGCTTCTCACCGTACAATGAGAAAGTCATTCCTACATTTAAGCTTAACATCATAATAACCATACAAAATCTATCCCTCTGATAACTTCAATAGGGCACCACAAAATGAAACTTCGAGCTTCACAAGGCCTAACAAGCTAATATGTTAAGCACTTATGAACATTTATGCATGTAAAGGATTGTTCAAAGGGATATTTTCTTAATTTTTGTAAGGCATATTCTTAGGGAACATCATGCCTAATGTCCCCAAGAGAGGAATAATAAAAAAATATCACTCTCTCAGAGGAAATCAAACCCAATGACACCACTAAGAAAAGGACGCATCACAAGAAGAAAGAAAATTGCATAGTGAAACATGAGTGTCAATCTATGCCCCCACTTTAAAGTGGTTGCTAACACCATTACTTTTAGAAATTACTTTAAAGTAGAAGAAGACATGAGAGGTTATTCAGAAAGCCCTATGCCAAGTAATATTTTCCTGAATGAAACTACATCATGAATAAGGGGTTGCCCCCAAAATGCAACAACTAAAGATAACTCAGTATGCCACATGCGAGCCAACTTAAGGAATGTCATCCACATCCAAAGCTTGTTATTGTATATACATGGAAGGTAGTCAACTAGCCAAAAGAGACAACGACAAGTGTCATATGAGGACAATGCTAACTAACCCCAAGTTGCCTCCACTTATTGCAAGACAAGGGTGATCTGAGATAATTGATGAGAAATATGATATAATCAAAATCAGTATCAATTAGAGGAACAAGGTGCTTCAACATCTGACCCAAAGCCTTACATTCAATAGTAGAATGACTATGAAATCTATGATATGCAAAAAATGAACTCTTGTAGTAAAATTTCTTTCATGTTCTTGGAGGGAGAGATATCAAATGATCTTGGAGGAGTCTTGACAAGATACTTTCTTGATCAAAAGTAGAATATGGTCCTTTATTTTGCGACAAAGATATCTATTTCTTAGTACAAGGTGTCATACTTACACAAGACTCTTAAGATTACGAGATTTTGTATGTTTCTTTATAGGAGGGTGTAAAATCTATCAAATTTGAATCATTAGTGTTTTGTGTGATGAAATTTATATTAAGCAAAGATTTTTTTATTTCTTTCATTTCTTTCAAAGGATAATAATCAAGACCACTAGTACCTATCAATTTAGGATGCACTAATGTTAAATTCAGCTTAGAAGCATCCTTTGTAAGAGTGTTTATATTAAGTGAAATCTTTCTTATTTCTTTTGAGGGACAATAACCAAGACCATTAGTCATTTCTTGTGTGTTAGGATTTATAGGGACACATATACCTTGTTCTCTAGCACCAAATCCTTTTCCACTATACCAAGTTGTTTCATAAGTTCATAACCTTTTCCATAAATCTTTTTCATTTCTTTTGGGTTCAGTGCTTTTTCATAATCAACTTCATTAAATTTTGTTGTGGAATTATCTTCTTCTTCTAAAGTGGTTGAAGTGGATGCTTTCGAAAGGTCTTCTGAATTTTGTGTTGACATTACCGCTTTTTCTTTTCCCTTTTCAGACTCGTTTATGATCTTGTATTCCCTCATGAATGTAGGTGTGAAATCCAATGATCCCAAATCATCCAGTGATAACATTGTGAATGATGAACAGGGCAATTATTTTTTTGTTCTTCTTGAATGGGTTCTACTTGTGTAGTTGGTGTCAATTTTTTTAAAGGATTTTCCTTGCCTTTCTCAATGTGCAAACTTTCTGGTTCAAGGTCGGCCTTGATTGTACATATACTTTGTTTTGTAGAAATTCTTCATTATACAATGAAGATTTGAAGGCATTCCTTGCATTTCATGAATCCATGGTCTATCTAAAAGAAGGTTATATGAAATTTCATGAGGCATAACATGGATAGGGGTTCACAATGTGGCTATTCCAACTAGAATAGGCAAAGTGATCACACCAAGCAGTTGTTTTCCTACATTGTCAAACCCTTGAATAGATAAAGAATCAGGTTGATTTTTTTTTGTCTACTCTGATCTTATCAAGAAGGTTTACACTACACACATTAAGAGTTGATCCATTTTTAAAAAGGGTTCACTTTATCCCTATCCTATTGAAGATAACTATTATCATGAAAGATTCATTTTTTTTTGCACTTCCAAAGGAGGTAGCTCACTTTGGTGGAAAATAATGTTCGCATTCATTTCTTGAATCATGGTTGCTATGTCATTTGGTTTCCCATTAGGAGGGATAGGAATTTGTTGTAAAGAACTTTGAGTCATGTTATGATAATGAGGGGATTCTTGAATAAGTTCCCATAAGGATATCTTAGTAGGAGTGTTCTTAAGTTGTTCAACAAGATCATACTCCTTTCCACTTTGCAAAGGAAAATGAGGAGTGCTAGGCAAGATAGGATTAGGCAGTGGGAGGTATGTTGGAGTTGTTTTTCTTGGTTGTGGATTGTTTCTAGTGTTACATGTATGAGCAATGATATTATAATTTGATTGTTGTGAAAAATTATTCTTAGGTGGTTCGAGGATGAGGATAAATTTGTTTTGAGTTTGTGGTTTTTGTGAAGGTGGATAAAGGATAAGTTTAGGCTCAAGATAATACTTCAAGGGATATCTAATGTGCATAACCTTGGAAGATTTATCCTTATTTTCATGATCTCTTAGTGAAGGGGAATCTAATGTCAGTTCATCATCTTCATCTAAGGAAGTCACATCACTATTGTTTGAAAGATATGTGTCAATGTTCCCATTTTCTTCCACCATTATCTTCCCTAGTATGAGAGTTTTTAGGAGAGCTACAAACTAGATGTTCATGACATTTAATGTTTGGTTCTTAAGAAATAACTTCATCACAACTAGGGGACTCATAAATGATGGCATTCTCTTGTTCAATGATGTTTTTCCTAGGAGAAATGAGACAAATAGAACTCTCATAATTCTCATTTGTTTGATCTTCTAACACCAAAATATCTTCTTCACCAATAGGAGAGATATTAGGATATTAACAAGTATGATTATCATGGCCATCTATGATTACATTCCTTTGTCCCATAATTTCTTCCAAAATAAGAGAGGTAAGGGAAGAAAAATAAATAGGACCTTGTCATATATCTTAAATATTTGATCATCCAACACCATGTCCTCCCCACAAATGATGTGATTGTCATAATTTCTTACAATTGCATATTATTTTTCTATAACATTCCCTTAAGAGGGGAAGATGTTAGGAGATGAATGAAGACTAGTTGAAATGGTATTTAGGTAGGTTTCAATGGTCTCTTCTTGTTGTGTTATGTAATCGTCATGATTACCTATGGTTGTGTCCTCTTGTTTAGTGATGCCTTGCCCAATAAGATAGCTAGGAAGAGAGAAACAACTAGGATTCTCATTGGTTCTTCTAACACCAAAATATCTTCTTCATAAGTAGGAGAGATATTAGGAGAGGAATGAATATAATTGTTAGGATTGTCCAAGATTGTATTCTCTTTCACTAAAGCATTCTCATAGGGGAGAGATAAACTTTTTCTTGGCATGTTTAGAAAGGTAAAATACTAACATTGTTTGACCAAAAATGAAAAGTAATTTTAACCATCTTATGTAATGTTGCAAGAATGTAAACAATGTATATCCAAAGATGAAAAGTAATTTTATCCAATTTATGCAAATATTTAAGAATGCAAACAATTTTTATCCAAAAATTAAAAGAACTTTTATCAAATTTATGCAAAGCTTCATGAATGTAAACATTGTGTATGCAAAAGTGAAAAGTACTTTTATCCATATTATGCAAAGTTTCAGAAATGTAAACATTTTCAGATCTGATGGTTTTTTCTACTGAAATGATTCAGGAAGGATTAAAAAATGACCACTAAATGGATGATTTTTACCTAGATGCATAAAAGAGAAGTTCCTGAAACTTTCCAGATTGATACTATAGGTTACCAACAAAGCTAGGAAATGCAGGAAATCACCAGAAAACTCAAAAAATTTGGTTTTTGTAGGCATCCAAGGACTCATTCTCCTAGTTGTGTGTATGAGTCCCACTTAGGGTTTTTGAAAGGTTCAAATATTGAAAAACAAACAACAAAAAATTCCTAGAAATTTGGGAAAAAGACCTATACTAGGACTAAATTGCCTTGATGGGTGAATGAGTCCCGATTAGGAGTTTTACACCAAATTCAGAAAATTATGAGTTGTTTCTAAGGTTTCTAGATTGTATGTTGACTTGACTGTTTACAATTACAAATTTTCAATGAAATTACATGATTTAAGATGCTAAAATGCAACCTATATGCACTTTTCCACTAATGCAAGATTTAGAAGCCCTAAATGCAATTCAACTAATGCAAATATATTGCAAAGTTAATGCAATCTAGATCTAGGACATGTTCTCCAAATCATAAATAAAGGGTCCAAAGGTCAGGTTCACCAAAATGAATTTAAGGGAAATAGTGTTCCACCTCTTGGGAGATGGAACTTAGGGACCTATTTCACTCTTTATTTCATTAGGAAACCAAGATCCCTCAACCAAGTGAATCAATTGAGGGAAGGATTAGGGGTGGTTTCCTTGGGTGTGATTAAATGGGGGTTCACCATTAAGAAAAATGCTTAGAAAGAAAGGATATGAAAAGTTGTAGCAATGGAAAATATACCACCACACTCTAATCCTGGATTTACACACACCATTTCATCCTAAATCACCTTCAAACCAACCATTTAATTGAATAATTCTTATTGGATTAAATTCATCAATCTTCTCCTCTCTTAATTAAATAAATCATTTATCCGACATCTATTCTTTCTTGTTAATTAAATCAATCAATTCCGATCTAATTATCCCTATATTTAATTAAATAATCAATTTTATTTGGATTAAACTCTAAAAGTTTTATCTCACAAATTAAAATAAATTAAACCCATTTGATTTAATCTAACTTCCTCAACTCCTTTTTAATTAAATAAATAAAAATCCTTATTTAATTAATCTTTATATCATATTCTTCTTATCTTTTGATTTAAATCAACCCATAAATCTAAATCAATTTGTCACATCATCTAATCCCTCATTAAATTAATTAACCCTTTATTAATTTAATTATAATCCATGTCCCATCCTCTAGATTTTGCCACTTGCACATGAAAATAGATTTAATTCATTTATCAAATTCTATTTTTGTCAACATTGCATAATAGAGAATATTCCTTCAAATTTGAATTCAAAATCCAAGGAATTTGTCCCTTCCGTTCGCATTTATTTCATCTTACAAGTTCTTTGCATTGAGACAAGTGGCCATTACTTTATTTGAATCTCCCTCCACCTTGTCATTTCACAATTTTCAAATTTCAAATTTATGCATTTATGGACACATTCTTCAAAACTTGCACATCCTTCATCCATTCACATGTTGACAAGTGGCATCTTTCCATTGGTAGATTCTTAGTCCCACATTTCTCTCTTTTGGGCATTTTTCCATCTCAACATTCTATAAATAAGAGGTCTTATTCCTCATTTGATCATCCACAATTTGAGCAAAGTTACTATACCCAAATCCATAACAATTTATCATCAAATTCATCGAAGCATAGTTAGGCCTTTTATAGATTTTCAGCATGGAGCTCCATTGAAGTCATCACCACAAGCATTCATCCTTCATCAATCATCTTCATCACATCATTGGAGTTGGGAAAGGGCCAATTTTCACATAAAATTGGCACCAATTTCATGGATCAACAAGAGCTTCAGAATCGGCTTCAATAGATTTCCACTTAGCTTTGCTTTCTTGTTCTCTTCATTTTATTCTTGTTTTCTTTCCTATTTTGAGTTTTTACAATGGATTCCATGGGGAATCTTTGTTCTTACTTGCATAATGAACATCTTCTAATGTGTTCCTTTTATTGTATTTTGCGTATTTGGATTGGGGGTTCTCACAAAAGCAATATGAAAATCTAGCTATATGACTTAGGAAAATAAAAATTAAAACTAGAATGAGAAACTGTGGATGACAGAGGAGCACTTGGAAGAATGGAGAGGTCAAAACAAGGTTTGTAACCTTGAAAATCAGTTGTTTGAAGTTCATTGGGACTGATACACCAGGATGGGTGATTTAGTCCTAGTCTAGGGTTTTTGGGCAGGATCTCAAATCTCTCGATGACTATTTAGGATTTGTAGAAATCTAGAAGAAAGGTTGTACTGGGACTCATGCCCAGATTGTTGCAAAGTGTCCAAAAAAAGTGAAAAGTTTCCTATAAGTAGAATTTTGAACTAAAACTTTGTGAGTCTCTGAAGATGGATTAAATAAGCATTTTCCCACTGATTTCATGTAAATAACTTGGATATCTTGCTCTAGATCTGATTTCATGAGCCTTGAAAACTTCTTGTATGACAAATTTTGAGAACTTTTGCAACTTCTAATTTTGGCAATTTTGAAGCGCTTCAAATCCACTTTTTCTTCAACCTATAAACTTCTGCAACACACAAAAAGAGGGAAAAATGTTTTTGTTAGGAATGGGGGTTTTCTTTGGTAAAATCTATTTTGGTAATCAACCCTAATGAGAAAATGATGCATGAATAAATGAAACATGTGATATGGATGAAACAATAGAACCTTTTGTTGGTAAACCTTGTAGATCTACCAACAAGCATGACGTGGCCTTTAATGAATGACGAGATCTTGATCATGATTCTAATGAAAGATAATGCCTTTTGAATACTTGAATTAATCTTAAACAATAGCTCACAACATTAGCTCAAAACCACATGCATGATGCAATCTCAGTTTTTCCTTGGACATGATATGAATCTTGTTTGCTGCAACAATCTTCTATAAATCTACCCTTAAATGCCTCCTTGAATTCTATTGAATACTTTACAATGCTCTTGTGAAATCTTAGGATGCTTGACTCAAAAATTGCTAGGTGAAATAATGATTTGAAAGCTTAATTATATAGGCACTCCATCTAATTTACTGTTTATTAGATCCCAAATGTTGACATTCACAAAATTTGAATTGAAAACCTTGATTTCCTACTCATAACCCTAAATAGGGGCCAAATGGGACTCATACACCCAAGGTGGCGTATGAATCCCACCTAGGGGGACTCATATGCCCAAGGTGGCATATGGGTCCCACCCTAGCTTTTTAGGCTAAGGAAATGTCTAGGGGTTAGAATATTAAGTGTATTTATTGAATATGTCAAGATTTTGGTTGAAATAACCCTCGAGATGCATAATAAAGGGTCCTAAGGGACCTATTCATGATGATGTGAAGTTCATCAATGCAAGAGGGCCCAAAACTAGTGTGAGGATGTAAATAAATACATTTTACAACACTAAATTAAGGAAAAATTAGGTCTATTTAGTTTAAAAGGTCCCTAAACTTAATGTGAATGTGTAAAACACATTACAAAACTAAATCAAGGCCACATTAGGCTTAGTTTAATATTAATTTTTCTGAAATTAAGTATGAAAAGGGATACTTTTTTCTACACTATAGATATATTTTCATTTTATCATGTATTCAATTTTATTTTTTATTGAACATAGGTTTTTCACTAAACATCAAGTTCTTTGTTATATAGATATAAAAAAAAAGAAGTTCTTTGTTATATAAAGGTGGAAAAATAGTAATCCACTATAAAAAAAAGTTTAAAAATACCTTTGCACTAGGTATTGTTGTCCTTGTTTCACCCCAAAAAGATGAATTTCTATATATACACAAGTTATGTTGGACAACATACACCTATGTCCAAATTATATTTAGATTGACCAAAAATTAATTTAAAAAAAATATGTAATAAAAATTATAGAAAAATATCCATGCACTAGATATTGATGTTAAAGTGACTATATTTAAAAAATTAGAATTTTATCCTTTCTAGAAAAAAATTGTGTTGGATGACATAAATATTACTTCTCTAAAAATAAGTTGTTTACTATTAAAAACCACTTATTAAAGGATATTTTGAAAGATTCGCGATTTATTTTAAAAAAATAAAAAAATAATATATTTGGAATCTACACATAAATTTCCACAGATTAGTAGTTTGCATTATCTTCAAATTCTTAATGGTTTAGCTACTATAGGTCTCAGAAAGTGAAGATTTAGTTAAAAATATTGATATAAATGTCCATCTTGACCAAAAAGTGGAACTCATAATTGTGGGATTACCCAAGGGATTTTTTTTCCCAAAGTGTTTTGAAAATTCAACTACCTCTTGGATCTAGTAACCTTTTCCCAACTTGAAACCCTTGTAGATCAGAAAAAATGTGATGAA
>VDFB02382626.1:0-42854 GCA_007258455.2 Sequoia sempervirens
CAAACAAACAAATCATCATGTTTTGGAAAATATTTTCATTGGCTTATTGACTTTATGGCTTATTTATCTTGCTATCATTTATCTTGAATTGATGATCAAGCATTCATGTTACTAGCTTCTCAAGGATGTCCCCATGAAGGATTTAGAGAAGCAACAATGTATCAAAATTTTTATTTCTTTGACTGTTGTCTGTCAACTGTCTTTTAGATTTGAGTTTGAGTCATGTTACTAGTTTCCTCAAGGATGTGCTATGAAGGATTTAGAGGAGCAATGGCGTCTCATGACCCGTCTTTTATTTTGTTTGCTTCCTATGGTTTGTCTTGAAAAAAAGATTGGGGCAACTTGTGCCTTAGTATGAGTTAATGACAATCCTTGTTTGCGACTATCTGTTATTAGCAAGTGGATGACCTTGCACACCTTGATTTATGTCATATCCTGGTGTTTGTCTCCATTTGTATTAGTCGTGCCCAATGATGATAAAGTGCAATACCTTTTGTGATATGGTAAAATATCGAAGATTCCTAACACTAACATTTATCTTTTGTCTTTTCATTCTTTGTCGATCTTCCATTCCGCATTAACAATTCTTCTTTCTTTCATTATGACGGAGTCCTGTGACACGAAATGGTATACATCATCCTGCATCAACATACATGTTAGAAGCATACATATATATAGGCATATGTCACATTTAGATTATCATGGCATAATAGGCAATAATCATCATTTAACATTGCATATCATAAGTAATAACCTATAAATACATACATCATATTACATTTGTATAGCATCACATGTCATTATATATATAACATCACATACCATCTCATCATCATATAGAATCATATGTCACATAGAATCAAATTTATCGCATTAGTTGCATAAACAACATAAAAGTACATACAACCATCCATCACATAGGCATATCATATAGACATCACATGTATAAATCAAGACTACATAATCAATAAATAGACAATGCATATCATAAGAATCGCCACCAAAATCATATATACATATCGCTCATATGTGTCACATCACAATGTCATAATGTATCATAAATACATGGAAGCCCGCAGGCTATCGGATCAAAATACAATGTCTCAAATGGATCTCAAAACTGTATCTCTATCCTGAACTACCACTGCCATCATGTCGGGAGTGTGTAGGAGACTGATGCTGGGAACTTGCTGATCTTGGAGCTGTGGGAGGTCTATCATATGGCCCTGCTCTGCGTGGCTGATCCACTCCCTCTGTGCTCACTGTCCGTGTGTGGGTCTTGGTCTGAGACCTACTACTCTGTGCCGCTGAAAAGCTAGGAGCCCGTCTCTCTAAGGGAACCTCTGCCTCATACAAGTCTCGGTAGTATCTCTCCCTCTCGCCGGCTCTGACCAACTCTCTGGAAAATGTTGTTGACGGTCCTATACATAACGACCTGAGCTCTGTGAATCTTTGCTCAGTCTCCTGCCGCCGGGCTACAGCCTGATCCCTCTCCAACAAGGCTTTGTCTCTCTCCACCCTGTAGGCATCTCTCTCTGCCATCAACACCCTCATCTACTCCTCCAAGGAGGCAACCTAGGCTCGTAATATATCAGTGTCGGGCGCCTCTGCCTCTGTCTCATCCTGGCGGACCCTGTCTCGCCCATCCTCCTCCTCGTCCATCTCCTCCAGGATCTAATCCCTGATCTCTCTCTCGTGATCATCCTCCTCATCATCATCCTCCTGGTAGGCACCTAACAATCCAAGGGCATCGACCTCTGCCTCCTCTCCCACGGCCTCCTCTACAACTACCTCCTCGGCACCTGCCTCTGCCTCTGCTGGGATGTCAGGGATGTTTGGGATAACTGCCTCAGTTGGCTGCTCCTCCTTGCCACCCCTGACCACATCTAGCATGGCCACATCCTCCTCTCCTCCCCTCTCCTATCGGATCGGTGGCAAGGCTGCTCCTCGTCCCCATCGACCACGCCTCCCTCTCCTGCCTCCACGTCGGCCACCTCTGCCATCATCCCCACCATCACCTCGGCCTCCTCTGCCTCCTCGACCACCTCCTCTGCCCCATCTACCTCTGGGACCTCTAACATGCTGCTCTACTGGTGCTGGCTACCCTGGATCTGTCAAAGGAGTCGGCCTGTGTAGTGCCCACCACTGATCATAAGCTAGAGTCATCCCTGGATCTACTGGTCCACCCCTCCATCCCCATGCCTGTTCCTGTAATCCATCAATATCTACCTCTGTAGTGGCAACTAGAATCTCTGGCCCCCACAACAGGACCTCTCGTGAGGACCGAGCAAACTCTGCTCTCCCTCGAGGTACATCCTGTACCTCTCCATACTGTCTCAAAACCCGGTCCGGCAACTGCCGCTCTATGATGTGCATATGGGACACTGTCCGTCCCACTAAATATTGTGTCTGTCGACAATATGGCAAATGCTCACCCTCATCTGACCACACCTCGCAATCTAGGTATGGTCTCCATGTAAACTCCTGCATCAGGTCTATAGCATGTCTATAATAGCCCGTGTCTCCAATATGGTGTTGAGTGGTGGCTCCCGCATACCAAAAGGCGTAGGGCACTCCACGAGCTAAATCTACTATCACCGGTGGTCTAAAGATAGCAATATGCTCCCATGCCCATACCATCAGGAGCGTGGTGCCACAGCTCATCAACTGCGCCTCTCTATAGGCAATGTCATGAAGGTGGAAGTATAGCATCCCTAGCACACACGAACCCCAAGCATATACAACTCGGCGCTCTAGCATGCCCACTAGCATCTCACCCCATCCCACAGGGAATCCATGACCTCGACGATCAGGCAGTACAATACCACCTATCAGTGTCGCCACTAGACAATCTAACTGTCTATACCTCTGGGCTAACACCCGCCATCTGATCTCATAATCATCCACCCCTAGTTGTCTAACGTCAGCATGGGGGTAGTATCTGCACATCTCCGCTATACCCCTCTGGGTATCATAGACTACCCGTGTGCCTCTAATAGGCAGTCTCAGAATCCTATACATGTCCTCTAAAGTCACAGTAGCCTCTCCAGTCGGAAGATGGAACGACGATGTCTTCGAGTGCCACCGCTCGCATAGTGCTATCAGCAAACCCTGATTTGCCCTAATCTGGGGCATATCGGTCACGTGCAACAAACCCAAATGCCATAAAGTTCGTCGCTCGGCTGGCCGTAAGCTGTCTCTGAATCGAAACGTCGTGGGTCTCAACTCACGTGTGTAGATAGGGTCAAGAACAACCTGCAACACCATGCCTCATGTTAGCCTGAATCATCTACCCTAGTGAAAAATGAATGTTTTGACATAAAATGCAAATGCGTCGTTATTTTGCAAATGCATCATTTTTAAACACATGCGTCACTTTTATACAGATGCGGTCCACAAATTACAAGTGCGTCATTATTAATCAAATGCGGTTAATTATTATCAAATGCGTGCTAAAATCAACATTTGCGTTGCATAATCTCAAATGTGTATCAAAAGAAGCAAATGCGGCTACAAATATGCATATGCGTTTCAAACAATCACATGCGTTTCAGAATAAACAAATGCGTATCATAAAATTCACATGCGTAGCTCAATTTCAAATGCGTATCACAATGATCAAATGCGTAACACAAAAAACACATGCGGTTATTTTTTCTAAACTAGCCTAAATGGTTGGCGTTAAAATGCAAATGCGGCTTTTCACAAGCAGATGCATCATTCGTGCATACAGATGCGGTGCAAATTAAAATGTGACGCACAATTAAAAATGCAATAAATACCTTAAAAAGCGCACAAATCAAAAATTTTCAAAAGACAAGTTTTAGGTCCATACCGGGGGGTCTGCGCCAGCTGGTCTCTGGAACGTCCTGATCCTGTAGGCACGATGATGGGTGGCTGGAACTGGAGACATCCTCGCTGAAAGTCAGAGCAAACTTTTCAAATCTCTAAGCTGGGTGGGTGCAAATGAATAGTTTTTCACCCCAATTTCAAATATATACCTAGACTTAGGTGGCATTTCATTCCTTCTGGCCATGTAAACTTCCATTTTCTATCATCCCGTACCCGTCCCTCCCGTTTCTGAACCCAATTCCGTCAACTGCATTGCATTTCTGCCTATCTACTGGACTAATCGGGCGCATTTCCAAATTTTTCTGAACATTTCAAAATTTGTCAATTTTCC
Organism: Sequoia sempervirens; assembly: GCA_007258455.2. Taxonomy (NCBI): domain Eukaryota; kingdom Viridiplantae; phylum Streptophyta; class Pinopsida; order Cupressales; family Cupressaceae; genus Sequoia; species Sequoia sempervirens. Next base: position 4,184 of record VDFB02382626.1, read on the forward strand.
CGAGGGGGCATACCTTCACCTGTTCTAATCCGGAGCTTGACTGGGGCATATTTTCATTGATTTTCTTTGACACAACGCCTAAACGACATTGTATCAAAGAGGGGCAAATGTAGACACCGAAATCTGGTTATTAGCCTGCGACTTCCATATTCTGCATAATTCTTATTCTTCATGGTCATGATTAAATAATGTCAATTATTTAATTAATTCATCTTTTATTAATTCTTCTATTAATTAAATAAACGCTTCTTATTTAATTAATTCACACTTTTCTTTATTTCTATTAATTAATTAACAAACGCTTCATTTAATTATCTTAATAATTAACCTTATTCTTCTAAAATTAAATAAATTCTTTATTTAATTTATTCTTTATCATATTTCAACTATAATTAAATAAAGTCATTATTTATTTAATTATTCATTTAAAATCTCTTTCGTCACTTAATTAAATAAATCTTATTTATTTAATTATTCTTCAAATATCGAGTCTTGAATTAAATGAGTTATTTAATTCATTAATTCTATTTTAACACATTCTTCTATATTTTAGATAATTATGTGAGTTATCTAAATATTCACTTTTACTCAACTCGACATCTATTTTAATCGTTCAGTTAACTATTGATTTAATGTCTGAGTGGCGTCTTCGAGTAATCTCTTCGTCTAATCATGCAATCGTCCACTTCTAACTCAATTGCATGTACATGCGATTAATTAAATATTCTTATTTAATTAATTAAATGTTGTGCGCCAACAGAGTTGCTTTAATCAATCTTCATCTTTGTCATGCAAAGATATTTCTTATGTTTTCGAATGCTAACTGAAGATTAAATCATTTAATTAATCTTTAATTCTATTTCTAATTGAATCACCGTGTCACTTCTATCAGTTATCTGAATGCATGTTTAATCTCTCAATCTCAACCGTCCGTTAATCTTTCAATCTTGGCCTGTCATTCGAATAATCAAATTTCTATAAATTGATTTGTCATTCTTCATTCCAATCTCTCTCTCGAAATCTCTCGCGAATTTGTAACTTTGGAGAGCACTTTGTCTTGAATCTTCGATATTTTGCTAATCTTTATCAATAGGCTATACTTGCACGAACTTGAAAATCTGAGGGCAATTATACCATACAAGCAAAATGGAGAAGGGCAATCGAGATAATTCATGGAAATACGTTTGAAAATTGGTGAGATTGTTCTAGTTTTAATTACGTTTTTACTTTCCCATGTTCTTTGTTGCTTAACGTATGAATTTGCATGTTAGATTTAGTATTGTATGCGTGTGTGCTTCTAATCTTGATTCTGGTGTGTCTATTGTGCAAAGCTCTTATTTGGCGCTACGTGAAATAATAAAAGATGGGTAATATTTAGTGGTATTTGAGGTGAGCCAAGGTAGATAATAAATGGTGACAACCCATGAATGATGATGTGGCAATAAAAATGGATTGATAAGAGAAGTATATTGTGAAGAGAGATCTCTTTGATGACATAAAGGATGAATGAGTTGATAAAATACAAGATTTAAGAATAAATTTATAATGATAGGAATAAGGAAAACACTTGTGAGGTAAATAAAGTTGATAATACTGGATAAATATTGGTTGAGCCTTCTCGAAGGTAGGAAATATAAGAAGGATGTTTTAAAGGTGAGAATGTTTGTATATGTACTTGGGAAAGTTGATTGTTGAGCAACGCCTTATTCTTATAGGTTTGGATCTATATGCAAGAAATATGTTTAATCTAGTATATGAGTGCATATAAAAGTGCATATAAATATGCATATCTATATGTTTATTCTTACATGTTTGGATCTAGATGCAAGAAATATGTTTAATCTAGTATAAGAGTGCATATAAGGCATCAAGCATGCATCAAGAGTTTCCCTTCTACCCCTTTGTTATTGGTTTATAGGCACCTTATGCAGGGTCGGGTGTTCTTCAAGTTAGGAAGAATCCCAGGTAAGTGTTATGCTTCATGGTTGGGTGGGAAAAGCTCCTTAAGCATGCTCTTGACCTTTAGCTTGCAGAAGACCACTAGGTTATGGCAGCTGAAGATTGATTAAATGTTTTATTTTCTTTATGTAATTCAAAAACTGAACATGTATCATTGTGTGGATCATTGCATGACTTGTTTACTCAATTAATGTAATGTAGTTCTCTTGGATGCATTCTTGTTACAGTAGTAAAAAGGTAAATGATTATTCATATCATACTTTTACATAAATCTTTGTTAATAGAAATTTACTTTTCCAATTATAGATTGAGATTTACTTTTTGTTGTGAAATTTAATAACAGGTTGAATCAGTATTGAACTCTTGATGAACTACCACATATAGTATTCCATGTTGCTATGGTAATTAATTTGAACCTTTTGTATTAGTAAGTAATCTTTTTATCTTTGATGTTTCTAATCATGTTGTTGATCAAGATGAAGACATTGTTGTAATTGGTTTGACATTTTCAAATTGTTGAGACTTTTCTTTTTGTTTGCTAATGATGATAACAAGTAGTATGGGATGGTTGTTTATCACCGTAAAGGAAATTTTTCTAATGTCTCATGTGAGTAGGCATGTTGACAAAAACAAAACATAACTATTTATTTCTATCCGTAAGTATCTTGGAATATGAAAAATAATTGAATAAGATATAGAAGATTGTATGAAATAAATGAATTAGATGCATAATTTTATTAGATAAAGTAAATAGAGTGAATTGATGAAGCCACGATGTGCTAATGAGGTGTGCAAGTGTATGGATGCTAGCCACAGTAATTTTTGTTGGTAGGAATGAATAGGTGGTTGAAGTAAAAAATATCTCATTAAGGTAAAACAAAGTAAGGAGGTATGAATTTTTTCTTTTATCTTTAGTTAGGTTGATCATCGGGACGATGATTCTTTAAGGGGGGAAGGATTGCATGACCCCTATTTTATGGTTTGTATTTTACAATGTTTGATTAAATTAATTAGAAATGAAATAAAAGTTCAATGAAACAAATAGGAATTAATTATAATTTAAATATAGATTTTATTTATTCCAAATAAGTGGTACTTTTCAGATATTTAGAATAACTATTTTATTTCTAATTGAATGAAATTTCTTAATTATTTATTTAGAGTAAATATTTATTTTGCAATTAAATAATATTTCTTTATCGCTTATTAAGGTTAAATATTTCTTTTGCAATTTAGAAATGGAATTTTCTATCTATTTACTTAAGATAAGTATTTAGTTTGCAATTAAAGTGGAATTTCTTATTATTTATGAAGGATAGATACATTGCAAGAAAAAAATAATAATTCAAAGATTTAGTTATTAGGAAGGTGAGGAGAAATATTTAAGGGAGGAAAAACATTAACAGAAACAATAACAACACAATAGTTTTCATAATCTTTCTTTATTGCTCTACAAAATATAACTAAAAATGTATGTCGAGAAGAGGGTTTTTGAAACACAATAAATCAAGAAGAGTTGAGAGAGGAAGCAAAAAGAAGAGAGGAAGGAGAAACAAGAAGAAGAAGATCTATGGAAAAAAAAAATTTAGTTTTTTTTGGCTATTAAGTGTTGGGAATTGGTGAATTGGCTAGATATTGTTGTTGTAGCTTGGTTGAAAGTATTGTTCTTCAAATTTCTCTTCTGGATACTATTTTTGCATTCGACCAAGGTAGGGTTTAATGCCCTTTGTAATTGATTTTGTACAATGAATAGATTTATTGTGATTGAATTTTGTATATTTATCAAGTGTTTGATGTGTTTTGTGTTTTGGAATTTCTTCTTTTTCTTTTTGATTTTTTGTTGGATTTGAGGTGGGGTTTGTACCCTTTGTAAACTCTATTTTGGAAATGTAAAAGAGATTGTAGGTATTATATTTATGTATGTCTAAATCAATTAGATTTTGTGTTTGAAATTCTAGAAATTGTATTGGGTTGCTAGTTCCATGTTCCTTGAAATGAGATTTTTAAAAAGGTTATGATAGCAATAAAACTATCATAAGTAAAATGAGTCTATTGTAGCTTTAATAAATTTCATTTTCAGATCTACATTTGTCTAAAATTTCTTCAAAAGGTGCACCACCAAGTCTTTTAAAAAATATCAAAAAATCAGCCATACCTAGTTCGTAAATTTTTAGTTATGATTAATTTAGTGGTTGTCTATCTCTCTTGCTTTCATTTTTAATTAATTCCTAGTTGGTTCTTAAGGCTAGGTTTTGGCTATAAGAAACATGTTATTTCTGTAATTTCATGTTGTTATTTCTAATTCATGATAGTTTGTGGCTTCCGTAGCTGCGCCTCGGATGTCGTCAATCCTTCTTTGAGGCTTACTTTCCTATCATGAGACTTTGAAATTACTTTGATAAATTTTTGTTCTTCTTTTCATTAAGGTTGTGTGTGTATGTATATATATACATGCATATATCTATACACACACACACACACACACACACACATATATATATATATATATATGGATATATATATGTAAATTCTAGAATAAATGTAAACATATATGAATGGTTCTCTAAATCTTTAGTATAATATTTTGATGATACACTATCTGAAACCATACTTTTAATTTTTGATTAATATGTATATATACATATATTTATATATGTGAATAATAATTTTGAACATGATTATTTCATGTCCCAAATCATATATCACAATTTCTCAATTCAACATGATCTTCCAAGAATAGTGTCATACTCATATATATTACTTTGTATCTATATTCATCACTTGCTTTAGAACCATATCCAACTAGGACTTTTAGTGAGAGTGTATTGTTCCTCATATAATGAGAATCGAGAAATATTTCATTTAAGTCTAGAAATATGCTTCTCTACTGTTGCAAAAATAATTAATTTGTATGGTTTAATCACTCTCTTCACTTATGTGACATGAAATTGTTCAAAAAAACATATGATTCATGAAGATGAAAATAATAATCTAGAAGTCTCGAATATTTAAATGGCAAGCATAGTAGATGATTACACCATTTGGACATCTTGTAGAGTGAATAGTGTTCAAAATCAAGATTGTAATTCTAGATGTAGGACAACGGTCTATCAAGATAGGCTAATTTGGAATGTCTCAAGTTGGAGACTGAGAAGATGGTAGAGATACAAACTTGATGAGATCCTTAGGGCTAATAAATCTTAACTCCTTTTAAATTTTATTTCATTTAAAATCAAATCAAAAGGATTATTTATATTCATGCATTAAGAACCCTCATTCATGTATATAATGTTTGTTGCTTATTTTGATGACTAAGGAGATTCATTATGAAGATAGAATGCTTGTTTAATGGAATTTGATTATGTTTTTCATGTAAGAGAGATAATTCTTGACCATAAAACCATTGAACACATCTCCTCATGATATTCAGAAAGGAAGAAATGTGGTATGGAATTAATTTACTTACAAATGTATATTCATATTTACCTATATATATATATATATGAATATAGATAAATACATGAGCTATAACTTTTTTATCTATCATGCTAGTAGTTGTATGTTCTTCATTCATCCACTTCATTTCTTGATATATTCTTGCGAAATATTCTTTGATTATTTCATACAAGTAGATATGTTATCTTGATAGAAAAATAGTACCTGAAAAGATTACTTGATGTTTTATGAAAAGATGGTCTTAGCAACATCAACAGTAATTTAACATGAAGTCTTTATGATTGTATGTATGAGCACAAACATCAAGTATGTTGTCATTTTTGGTGCAAATTTTGTGAGAATTTCAATATATATGTATAGATTTTAATGCTATCTATTGTATTTGAGCTAACATATCTAATGAAGATTTCATTAGTCAAGAAGCATTCATGTCAAGATCTATCACAATCATGTTAGAGTAAAGGTTTTAACTTAATTTTATTAATTAAGTTATCTTTATTCCTCTCTTAAAATTTCACTTTAGATTGCATATTGTGACATTTAATAATTATATTAATTATTCAATGTCTACCTATTAGGGTTACTTTTAGGTTTTGCATGATCTCCTTTTAAGGATTGATCTTTGTAATTATTTCATTCTGTCAATGTAATATCTCTTGAAGCTTGTAGAGCACCCTTGCTTTTTTGTCTACATCTCTTCCTTTCTATAATAGGTTATTTGCATGTGGATGATCTTTAGGATCTATGAAGTTGGCTTTCACAACTTCTACATGGTATCAGAGCACCAGACCTGCTACTTACTGTTCGTGTTTTCCAAAAAAATTTGAAGATTTTTCAGCCTAAACTGACCTCACCTTTGCATCTATAGTTCACCAAAAATGTAAAGATCAACTGTAAACTCACCTATATTTGGTTCAGTTGATTTCTATGGCAATTTTTTTTAAACAAGGTCATACGGCCATTTGTACGTCATTCAAGAAATTTGTTTTCTCTCAAAAATCAAATGTTGGCATATATTTTTTATAAATTTCTTGTTTTATGAAATTTATTAAAATATATATATATTAAAAATCTTTTAAAAAGCTTTGGGGTTTTTTTTTTTTTTAAGTGAGGGAATTTTTTTAAGGCACCTATGTATGCAGGCTTTCGGGCCCTTAAGGACACCAAACGCTGGCCTTACAACTACTGATGGCTTACAACTGACTAACAGTCTAATAGTAATGCCACTGGCGGTACAATGGTCATCGGCCTCATAATTTTTTTTATTAATTTTTTTTAAAAGAAAAAAAAAATTTCTTTGTAAATATTTTTCTTATTGCTTTTTTATATATAAAAACATTTTTTATCAAATAAGCCCAATTATGCATGTGCAGAGACAACCATTTAGTTGTCAAATTTATGCCTGGATTTTTGTTACAATGGCCGCATGACCATCAAATTTAATCCAGCATTGTGTTTTTCTCCCTTTGGATTTGTTTTCTTCCATAGGCTGTAACTTGTGCATATGATATCATTTTTTCAAAAATGAGATATTATCATAAAGCTAATTTCGTCAACTTTCCAGTAGTGTGGGTATCATCACTTCATTTTTTTGCTAGTGCATTCTAAATCTAGTTGAAGTCAAAGGAGTTGTTTTTAGTCCTAAGCTCATAACTTTTGACTAGTTTCTCCGTTTTTAGCAATCTCAGTAGCGTTGAAACTCTGTTTCAGAGCTCTTCAATTCCATCCATGCATTTTTTATAGATTTCAATCCAATTATATATTTATTTATTTATTTTTGTTTTCACACTCTGGTGAATTACCTAGACATATTAGCTCTTGGGAACTTCTTGTTTGCATGGGTTGCTTCATTTTTGGCTGTTCTTTATGTATTTTCAATTTCTTGTCATTTGTGGGCATTTTGAGCATTATTTGTAAGCAATATTTTCTATGTAAACACATTGAGATAAAGTTCCACACTATTATACATGTATTTTGGGGATTTCGCACATAAGGTTGTGCCATATTTTGTACTCACACTATATTATAAATTTCCATGGGCGATTATGTAGAGCCTTTGATTTTTCCATCACACCTTTGTCCGGTGAGTGTCCCTCCATGACAATACTGGATCCATATGATTCTAGCCTCATTCATGTGTGCTTTGTTTTGCACACCACTTTTTTAGTTGTGGGTGCTTTCTTGTGCACTTCCAAATGTTGTTTCTTCTCCTTCATGCACTATAGGGTGTTACACAACATTTTAGTGGATCTGTCAAGCTCTCCTAGTTAGCATTATGGGGGGGTATTATACTATTTGTGTTAATGAATCCTTAGTTTTTCCTTGGAAGGAATCTTCTATCCTCAGTTGATTAGTGTTTTTTAGACTATTGGTACTTGTACCATCTGTATCTTCATTCTAGATGTTTTCCTTTTTTTCCATTTAATTCGAGTCGTGTCATTTTGGGCACTCAAGCAGATTGTTGTCTTCTTGATTGTGATCATCCTATCTTCAGAGGAGGTTCTTCAACACCATAGCAGTCATCTTTTAATAGTTGTTTGTAGCTTTTTCTGCTTCAGTGATGTTCTTCATGTCTTGTGCATCTCATTTTGGAGTAGAGTTTTTCCCATGAGGTTTACTCTATTTCTCCACATTATAGAGATTTTGTTGTATTCAGTTACCTAATCGGTCCTAGTTGTCGGGACCCTTGTTTGCTTTCATGCATTATGGTTACCTTTTCTTTCTTGCACATGTTTGTAACTACACTTTTGCTCATCTTAAGGGTGGGTGTTAGAGTAAAGGTTTTAACTTAATTATGTTAATTTACCTTTATTCCTGTCTTAAGATTTCACTTTAGTTTGCATATTATGACATTTAATAATTATATTAGTTATTAAATGTTTGCCTATTAGGGTTACTTTTAGGTTTTGTATGATCTCCTTTTTTAGATTGATCTTTGTAATTATTTCATTCATTTAATGCAATCTCTCTTGAAGCTTGCAGAGCACCCTTGCTTTTTTGTCTCGATCTCTTCCTTTCTATGATAGGTTATTTGCATGTAGGTGATATTTGGGTTCTGTGAAGTTGGCTTTCACAACTTCTACAAATCAAGCAAGAGCTTAATGCTAGAGTTTCAGAGAGATGCAACATCATAATGTGATCATTCTTCATTCATGTATTTTATTTCATTTTAGTTAAAGTTTTGATTACCAAAATGAGGTTTGACCAAGGAAAACCCCTATTCACTAACATTTTCTTGCAGGTCTAGATGGTTGATGCATGTATGAGCATGCCTTTCTTGTGTAAATATCATTAGGTTGGTTAGTTATGTTGTACCTATAAGCTATTTACTTTGAATAAAGATGATTCTAATTTAAATTGATAAATGGCTTATCTGAGATTTTGTTCATGTACCTTGATTCATTGATATGCATGTTATTCCATTTGATCAAGTGATTGAAAATTATTTAATTTTTCCTCTTTATTCTCACCATTATATAATTATCTGGTTTTATTAAATTATCTTGGAATTGAGGATTATAATTAGTAAGTCAGTTATTATCTAATAATTACACAAAACATCACATAACACCATATGTATGTGGAAAAACCAAGATGGAAAAAACCACTGTGAAATGTTGCTAAGATCTATTGTACTAATCCAACGTCACAATCAAATTTTAGTTACATAGATTTAAGGGCACCAACCCTAAGGAAGCACCAACTCCCTGAGTTAGGAGCGCCATATCCAAGGATACACCAATCCCCTATGTTGAGCACCAACTCAATTATCTGATGGCACCAACCAATTAGATTTATAAAAAAAGTAGTACAATTTGATCTATTGAACACATTTCATTGTTGCAACTCATTTTCAAGTTCTACTTAACACTTTATGGTTGTCTCTGCAACTCACAATCCTCTCTTTTGCATCTCTCTTTTTCTACTTTGCACCTTGCTCAACCTGCATCTATTGCTTACTTAACAAAACATCCCCATTTCTATTATGCATCAGATTGAATGGGTGGAACCCAAACACAAAGGTAGAATCAATGAATGTTAACCCAGATCAAAATCTCTAATTGTTATTTGAGTTCTACTTATTTAGGCTTAGTGTAAAATTTGTCTACAACCCTACATAACCCCACTCTCTGCACTCTACCACATCACCATTCTAGCATTTTCAGCTCATGTAGACTAAACACACTAAGATACTGCAGAAACAACACTTCCTCTCTCAACCCCTTGTAGATGCAAAAAATTCAACAAATAATATGATTGTGTACTTTTTCTTGACTTCATAGACCTACAATTACTGCCTCAATCCTTGTACAATCAATACAGACCTTCAATTTGAATCTTCCACTTTCTTAAACTCCATGAAGCAATTTGTCCATCATGGTACTAACTCTTTATCATTACAACAATAAATGCCTCAAGCCCAACATCTTCGTACATATCAACTTGAATCCTCTATTATGGTTTCCTTCATGTGCTGACATTTTCAACAAGCTACCTATTCATCTTGAGTCACATGCCATCTATATAGATTTGCTAAATCTATTAAACATGACAATATCTCAAAACCTTAACTTGGAATATATTATATGCATTCTCTAGATCATTTGATACAATTTTGATCTCATTCTCTATAAAAAACTATGGTTCCATCTTAGTCGATCAAATCTCCAATCAAGTAGGAGTAGTTGAACAAATCAAATCCATTCACTATGTGGTTCTCAGGCTAAAACCCTCATTCACACTATTGTAGCCATTATAGATCTTCAAGTTTGAATTATGGCCATCGATATTCCTTTTTATGTTATGACCCAACATTCTCTATTTGATATCATCACCTTTAAAACATGGCCATTCAATCAACTTCACTTTAAACTCCATTGTCGATCACCCTTATCTTTATGTCCATCACATATTGTAGCATCAAAGATACACTAGAGACACTCTATTTGACATCTCAAGGTTCCTTCAATCTTACTCATTTGATCTCCATTATCGATCAACCATCGTTCAATCCACTCCATAGATCCACTTCAGTTATCACTACATTGAGGGGACACAAAAGTGACTCACTTTGATAACTAGCGGTCTCTTTGATAAACTCCATTCACTCTTTTCCATATACTTTTCATAGCATCAAGGAGACTTGAAATTGACTCACTCCAATATTAGGAGGTCTCTTTGATCAACTTCATTAAATATCATTATTGAGAAAGCATCACTCAATCTACATTGTTCATTGCACTATTGGGCCCTATCAAGTGGTTGATTCTTACTAGCCACATGTCATCCTTGTTAGCACTGATCAACCATACGTAGCCACTTGTCCTTACACATCACCATTCATGTATTTTGTCTCCTTTTTGGGTCCCACCAAACACATTGTGAGGACCATTTGATCAAGTCACACTTGATTTCCACTGTTGGATCAAGTTTTCATTGGCATGTTGAAGAGACTCAAAATTGACTTATTTAGATAACCTAAAGTCTCTTTGATCGCTTCACAAGAGTACTTTGAAGTGATAAATCACCACATGTTAGCATGCAGAATATGGACCAACTACACATTTCCTTAGTCACTTGATCAAAACTAATTCAATCATCACCATTGATCTTCACCTTCATATGAACTATGGAATGTTGAAGGGACTTGTTACTCTGACATCAAAAGATCTCTTTGATATACTGCAAGGTCCCAAAACATCTTTGCACCATCTGCACCATTGGATTACCAACCTATGATTACAACCATTGATTACATATGTCTCCATATGCTGTGACTAGACTCACCAAACACACCATGTCCATTATCCACCATTCGATCAACAAGCAGTTTTGATCACAACCATAGATCAATGTTCCATCGCTACATTAGAGGGACTCTAAAGCATCTCCTACCGATATGGTGTCTTCTCCCTGATGTCAATCTTCACACCATTTGCACCATTGATCAAGCTTCATCGCTATGTTGAGGGGACTCTAAAGTATCTCCACTGGATACGTTGTGGTCACCATTATATGTAGAATTTGAACACTAAATGCATACCGTTATATCTTCAAGAGTTGATCACAATCATTCATGATTATCATCGTTGTGTCGAAGGGACTTGAAAACAAGTCCTTCCAAACAAGTGAGGTCACCTCAATATCCATTGGCTAAATAACCTTTGAGTTTCACTAATCGGTATGCTAGGTAAAGAGGGGGTTGGTTTCTGAACAATCCAAAGGGAATAAGTTGTAACTTATGCAACTGATAACCACTGGTATATATTCAAAAATGAAATATAAATCTATCAATCACCATGATTGTAAAACCTTAGGGTTTAACTACAAACCCTAGCAACACCTGAGTGCACAATTAAATCATTTTTGAGTATTCAACACCTCATCTGAATCTACAAATTACATATCTAAAATATACTCAGAAAACCCACATCGAATCTGCAATCATATTTTTCTTCAAACCTTTAGAAGGGATCTCTACTACATCATGACAATGTTGCATGACAATATTGCAACAAATTGAGCAACTTTGCAACATTTTCTAGGCTATGCATTATGCTCCATTTTCCACCAAAACCTATAGACTTGGATCCACTAATCTTCATGGCATCAAATAACTTTGGAAGAACTTTTTTCCATAGTGTAAACCTTTCATGGCACCCATGCAACAATCTGAGCACCTTTCACAAAACCTTCTCTCCTCTTTATCATGCTTCCCTCTTCACCATCTTGCACCAACTCTTCTATACATAGATCAACATCATACCTTATCTCTCCTTTATAGGATTAGGAACATCTCACCTCTGATCCTCCTTTGACATCAATGGCACTTTTGACATCAATGACAACACAATGCCAACACTTTAGGTATCCCTCACAAACATAAAATGCAAGAATGATAGAATTTCTTCATAAATTAACAAGTATCATTGGAAGCCAGACTCCATAGCTTTGAATTAGAGTCATTGATATTTATCGATTAGATACATTGGTGACTAAAAAATGTATAAGTCAGCCCAAATGGCTCACAAAGAAATGTGGTAGGTTTTCACATAATTGCATTATGGTAGTATACCGGGCTTCTAGAACATGCCAAAACATGCCACATGTATGCCACCTAAGAGACAAAACAAAAAGGTTTCACAAGTTGCAATAGGAAGTTGAAAATTAAAAAAATTTCAAACACAACACAAGAAAATGAACCTAGAATAAAGAAACAGACAAACAATGACAATATATCACACAAGCTATAGCATATGCTTCCACATACATTAAAGACCATCAATTATTTATCTTCTACAATATAATATATGCACATTATTATTACTATTATTAGTTAATAGTAATTGAGACAGTTACTCACCACTATGTGGGCCTTTTTTTTTTTTTCCACTTGTCCATCTAAAATATAATGAGTGCACATGTTTGTGTGTAAAAAATTAAAATAATTACAACTGGGTATTTTTTTAGAATGTGTACTTGATTTACATATTGTCTCTTTAATATGTACATTAAATTTAGTTTAGATATATATGAGTATATTTGATTTTAGAATTTTTAAAATAAAATATAAAAAATAATATAAATAAAAAAATAATATGAAATATGGATATATTTTTTATTAATGAAATAGATATAATAGATAGTAGATAGCCATTAATGCCATGCCGTAATTTCTTTAAATAGAGCTGACATAATCCTGATTCCTTCTGGATAGCTACGGACATCATGCCATATTTCTTTGGGCTCTATGTTGTAATGTTGTGGTCCTGATATTTGGCTCTGTATTCTGATGTTGTGGTCCTAATGTTTGGCTCTGTATTCTAATGCTCTGTATTTTTGATTAATGAAATAGATAAAATAGATAGTAGATGTGAATAGGTTTGTGCAGATTCTATATACATAATAAAAAACATTCCATCTTATGATACAATTCCATAATTGACCACATAATGTCATTTTAGATATCAACAAGTATGATTCACAATCAAGAAAATCATTGTTGCATTTAAATATAAATACAAGAAAATACTGATTCCAAAATCTTGATTCCTCCTAGATAGCCACTGATGTCATGGCATATCATGACTCCTTCTAGACAGCCACTGATGCCATGTCGTAATTCCTCTAAATAGAGCTGACATAATCCTGATTCCTTCTAGATAGCTACTGACGTCATGCCATATTTCTTTTGGCTCTCTATTGTCATGTTGTGGTCCTAATATTCGGCTCTGTATTCTGGTGCTCTGGTACTGATATTCGGCTTTCCTGGTATTTACATTTCAAGTGTTTAGCTTAACCCTATATAAGGAACAAAACCAGTTGTATTGGCATTCTTTGACCTACCGATGTGGTTGAGCAGAATAGGATTAGTGCTCTCTATGATAGGTCAAATGTGAGCATTAGAAAATGAGCAGCAAGTAAAAGAGTGCAAATAAACACGAAAACAACCTACACCTCAAGTTTAGCCTAAGTTGGAAACAACACAAGATGAAAGCAACAAAATGGAACTCTATACCTTGCGTCGAATTGATCCTTTGGTTGGCCCTTCGATCTTTGATGTGTATGCTCCTTGGATGGCACAAGATGCAAGCTAAATGATGTTGTGAGGATGAGTGCAAGTGGATGAAAATAAGAAAATGGCTAAGTGTAGGTTGAGAAACAAAACTGCAAGAGTTTGGCTAGCAAAATGATCTCCTCAAAATGAGAGAAAAGATGGGGTATTTATAGGAATTTTGAGAATTCCAAGAGGAGATGGATGGCCAAGATTGAGCCACCAAACATCAAGATGTAGGGCTATGGTGAGTTGAGAACTCACAAGCCCTCACATCTTGACATGTGGCATGTGATATAACCCTAAAAGGTGAAGTGGACATGAGGTGGAAGGATAGGACATGACATGGAGGGGCGTACAAAGTACCTTGGCATTGGACAAGATCTCCTCATAAAGGAGGTACTTGTCCCCATGTGGGTGAGAGGACATGTGAGGAATTAAAAATTCCTCAAATATTCTCATGGGGAGATGGAAAAGAATAAAGAATAAAGAGAGGACATGTGGGAAGGAGTGAAGGAATTAAAAATTCCTTTTGAGTGCATTGGGGGATTAAAAGGTGGATTAAAAATTCACATGGGGAAGTGGAGTGCCTTTCCCAAAAGGAGAAAGTCTTTAATAGGGTTTACTAAGGACACATGTCATAAAGGACATGGGGAAGAGAAAAGGAATTTAATATTCCTTGGAAGGATAAAAGGAATTAAAAATTCTTTGAGAGGTTGATTAGGCTAGTTAGTGAGGGATTAGAGGATGGTTAGGTGGCTAAGAGAGATTAGAGGCCAACTTGCAAAAGTTGGAGGATGTGACACATCTAATCAAAGATTAGGCATGTGCACATCCTAATGATGAGATTAGAAGAAGGATTAAGATAAGATAAAAATGATGGAGGATGTGACATGAGGGGAATTAAATAAATGGAATATTTATTTAATTCAATTGATGGAAGGAGGATTAAGGAGATAAGGTATATTGATTAAATACCTAGGTATTTGGTAGAATTAAAGCATTTAATTAAATAATAGCAGTATTACAAAAATAAGGCGAAGGGATGAATTTGGATAAATTAAGTGTCCAAATTTAGATGTCTACATTTTGCCCCTCTTTGAGATGGTGTTATGAAGTAGCATCATTTCAAAGAATATTAAAACATAGAACCTAGAAGAAGATGGTTAGATTGGGAAAGATGCCCTAGTCATTCAAAGAAGTGACTAGAAAAAAGATGATGGGGGGTAAAGATAAAAGTTAGGGATGAAGGATGCCCCTTTGAGAGGACATGCGGGTTCAAGAGAACATGGGTGGGCTCTCGAAATGGATGAGATGATGCAAGGGGAGTTGAAGAAGATGACGCAATGTGATGGAAGATTAGGAGGGGAGAGTGATAAAGGAGAAGAGGAAGATGATGCAAAATGAAGATGATGAAGCACAAATGGATGACAAAAGGTGATGTTGCCCCAGTCAAGGTACAAGCCAAAAGGGGTTTGATGAGGGATGGAGTGTTGTCAAAGAGGGACCTCGAAACAACATGAGGATAGGGAAGGATACATCCCAAAACACCACTAAAGGATAGGGAAGAGTACATCTTGATGATGATGAGGATGATTAGATCCAGGCTTGTAACAAGACTGAGAACAAGACCAAGGATATGATTAGATGATTCTGGCTAAATGGAATGGATGGGGATTGGATAGAGATGTGAGATAAGGATGAAGGATGAATGGATGGGGGGATACATGCAAGGCGATAGAATGGAAAATGAAATGCAATCTTAATGCAATTTTCCATCTTCAGAGCACTAATTTTTGCTATAGCATAAGACACAAGACACCAAGGTATGAAGAACCAAGGCGAGTTAGTGTCTAATGCATAAAACAAACATAAAAAATAAGAATGCTATCCCAACACCCCAAAGTCACGATGACCTTGGTCGGACCAGGTATTGGGATAACCACAAGCACACAAGGATGCCCCAGCATAACACAAGACCTCAGGGATCTTGGTGGGTACTACATGGGACAACCAAGAAGACAAACAAAAGATCAAGATACACCCCTATGTTGACTAGTCAAAGCACACCATGATATGATGGATCAAGGCGACCATGACAAGTGATGATAGGGAGCTCAAATGATAAACAAAATCCAAAAGCATCAAAAGATCACAATCAATTTCAAATGTCCGTTGCCATAGGATCAATCAAGGGGATGGATGGGATTGATGAGGTCTGTTAGGAAGGATGCATCCTATTGAGACCAATGATGGATACTAAATTAAAAGATTGATATGATGCAGGATATTCAGAACTGATTGGATCTAATGGTACAAGTGGATCTTGTTTGTTAAGAACCAACGAGATAATGGCATAGCTTGATGACATGACATAAGAGACATGACACAAGACTAACACAAGACAGGAGAATAACACATCTTAGCGACCTAGGGGCTCGGGGGCCGATCAAAGATTAGCCTTGCCTACGTGGAAGCACAGAGCCCTTGTAGTTCAATAAAAGGCTGACGACTGACCATGATGGAGATTTTGATGGATGACCAAAATAGGATGGAGAATAGGAGAAAAGTGGACAATACAGATTGATGATGGACGGAACCCCGGGGGCAGATCAAATGATCGACCTTGCCTACATGAAAGCGTAGGGGCAACGTAGTTCGACAGCAGGCCAAAGACAAGTGATGGATGAAAGATGATGAGATAACCCTAGATAAGGGGTTAAAATGATTGGACCGACATGATGGGACAAGATAGACCAGTTGGAATGGATTGGATTGGAGGATAGTGACTATATAAAGCTCAAGGATGGGATAGTTATCCAGATCATCAAAGATGAAGTGGGCGGATGACATGCCATATAGATGAATGGTGAAGTGATAAGATAGATGATGTTGGATTGTGTGGGGAAAAGCCTATAGCTAGATACCAATGGCAAGGGATTATGAGATGGGATGAGGGTAGAGGATGGGGGGAGGAAAATGATTGTTTGGGTGGATTGGATAGAGGGATAGGGATTTTAGGTGAGGAAAAGGTGACCAGAGGGATAGATGAGAATGGATGCCATGATGGTGGATGGGTATGAAAATAGGGATGGGGGGGTAGAAGAGAGTGGATGAATAGAGGGGATTGGCTAGGTAGATGGATAGATGCTAGGATGGATGGAGGATGATAAGGAGGTGAAAAGGAAGGTTTGGATGTATAAGAAGATGAGAACGGGAAGACACAAGGGATTGGTAGGAAGACAAAGATGGGGATATGAAAGGGAGTGTTTTGATGGATGGATATGGGGATGGGGATATAATGATAAGGAAATGAGGATAGGGGAATGGAAGGAGTGATTTGATAGGATGAATGATGTCTCCAAGGACTATAACACAAAGGAAGACAGATGCCCCCACTCTAGATATGTCATGTGCGGGGAGGAATGAAGGATGGAAGATAAGTGGATGGGAAGATAAAAGAGTGAGATGGATGAAGATAGGATGCATGGATAAGGAAGGGAGATGGAAGGGAGCATGAAGGGTGGATAAGGAAGATAGACGAGTGTGAATGAGGATTAGGATAGTGTGTGGCTGAGAGGAATGTATGCTAAGAGGTGTCCAAAGCTTGCTTATATGTTTGCCCCATTGTTATCAAGATCACAAGGAGGATGGAAGGATTGTGATAAATGAGATATGCCAAATAGGATGTGTAAGCTCGATAGGGTGGAGGGGATGGATGAAAATGATGTATAGCAAGAAGATGGGTGCATAGCGGATGGAGGGAATGCAAATCAAGAAGTTGCCCCCAAGTGCAAATGGGGATTTATGCATGACGCCTATTTGCCAGGTTTTCATCATGGTACTTATCCAAGGTGCTTGTTTTTCAAGTTTTCTCCATTGGATGGATTATTTCTCTTTACTATTTTTTTTCTTTTTTGACTTTTTTGGATTTTTTGGATAGTATGCGGAAGGAGATGGATAAGGATAGGGAGACGAATAAGTGGATTTAGAAGACATGCGATAAGGATACGGATGAAGGACTCAAGCATCAAGTTCTATATTAGGTATTAAGAGCGCATGTTCGAACCATTTGTTGGATGTTGAGTACAACCTTATGAGGGACAGTAGTTCCTTACAAGAGGATGGGTAGAGGGATTTGATGGGGGAGATACATGGGATAATGGGTGAGATGTTGGAAATGGTATGGATAGAATGATGATGGGGTGGATACGTGATGGGGAGATGAGTTCAGGACCAACATTGGCACATGTGGTGATGGAAGTGAAAAGATAAGGGGACTAGTGGATGGAGAATGTGGGGATAATGGAGGAGATGGAATAGTGAATTTTGGGACATAGGGACTTAAAACAGACTTAGGAGATGAAAGGTGGGTATGGTTAGCTTTTGGATTAGAAACTTTGGATGTTCTTACAGATTTTTCGTTTGACGACATTGCATCTTTTTTCTTTGGGATCCACATGGTTTTGATCTTTGCTTTGCTGGCTCTTTGCGAGCTATAGATTTGATTTTGATTTGGGATTTTGTTTTTCTTTTCTTTACCATGTCTTTTAGAAGAGACATGGGAAGCTTTAGATTCATGTTGGTGTTTAGATTGATGCATTTTTCCTCTGGCATCCAAAGTTCTTGTACTAGTAATGGGATGGTTGTGAGAAGATGGATGATGTGGAGTGGTGGAGGTAGGATTATGAGGATTACGTGTAGATGGAGGATGTGCAGTTATGTGCCTTTGTTGATCCTGATTATGGGACATGCGAGAGGGATGTTTATGATGGATGACATGGATAGGTGTTGGATGAATGAGTGAATGAGATGGAGGAGGTGATCTTGGGATATACGGACTTAAGATGGATAGAGTGGGTGGAGGGACATAAGAACCCAAGCTTGATGCAGTAGATGAAGGATGGGAGATTGTGGATGGAGGGATGTAAGGACCCAAAATGGATGGAGCAAATGAAGGAGGAATATGGATGGTTGTTTGAGGTGATATGATAGAGGAGGAGGGATGGCAACATATGATTTGGTGGAGCGATGGGAAGAGCTAACATTTCTTTTGGAAAAGGCTCGTTGAGGATGGCTAGAGGTTGTACGAACATGTTTAGATTGTGAGTCTTGGGGAATAGATCCAAGACCTTGCATGCAGATTTGTTCTTTGACTTGGATGGGCTCTAAAATACCCTGCTCATGAAGGCCTAGACCTTTTGCTTGATAGTTCATGTTCTTGAGCATTCGATCCATGATAGGATTTTTGTTATTCTAAAAACATGATGCGAGTCCATTATTAGGTGGGGGATGATGGGTGGTATATACACTGTGTTTTTCTTCTACAAGGAGGCCACCATGGTAGAATGTGAGAGTACCAAGGGGATATACAAGCGGTGTGGGGATAGTATTTTTAGGCAATGATGGGGAATCCTGAGAAGGAGATGATGGAATAGCAGCATTTGGATGGGTGGTATCAGGAGAGGAAGTAGGGGATATGATAGGATCTGATTTTGTGGTAGTGGACTCATGCGATGGAGACGGAGATGGAGTAGTAGAATCTTGAATGTCAAGAGGATCATGGGATGGAATGGATGGGGGACTGTGATCTTGCGGTAGACTAGATGGGATGGTAGGATCTTGATCTGGAGGAGGGGATATGTTGGCATGCTTTGGATCAGGCTCTTGGTATGACTCATCGTGTGTGGGAGGCACGATAATGGAGTCATGGGGGGACTCTTCAAGTGGGAAAGATGGAAGGATGGAGGATTCAAAATATTCTTGGGAATGGATACTAGGAGTGGAAGAAGTGGATTGGATGTCATTGATAGGTTCAACGGCTCTTAGAGTAGGGAGTGGGTGTTCAATGGATTTGGTAGATGTGATGGTAGGAGATGGGGACTCAGTGGATTTAGAGGATGTGATGGTAGGAGATGGGGACTCAGTGGATTCAGAGGATGTGATGGTAGGAGATGGGGACTCAGTAGATTCAGAGGATGTGATGGTAGGAGAGATGGGGACTCCTAAAGGATCTTGTGCTGATGTGATGGTATCATCAAATGAATAGTGTTGGATGGAGAAGGGTCTCACACCAATCCACCATGGATGATGTTGATGGCATGGTTCCATGACTACAATGTGTGGAGTGGGGGATGTCTTCTTTGTTATAAGTCCTTGGAGAACTTCTGAAATGAGAGACTTGCATACTCTAGGATGAGATGGTGTGGTAGGAGAGGATGAAGGTTTATGGATTAGTGGGGGATTAGGACTAGGATTGAAGTGGGCTAGGATTAGATAGGGAATGGGATTGACGAACCGGGAATAGATGGGGATTAGGTGAAGGGTTAAGATAGGGTATTGGGATGGTGGATTAGGATACAAGGAGGTGGGTGGTGGATTGTAGTAAGGGTATGGGGATGGTGGATTAGGATGAGAAAGATTGAGGTGGTGGATGGAGATAGGGAACTGCGGATGTCGGATTAGGGTAAGTTGGTGGGTGTGTTTGACTAGGATAGGAAGATGTGAATGTAGGATTAGGCTGAGCGGATTGGTATGGGAGATTGGAGTAGTGGGTACATGTGGATGGGGGATCAAGATAGGGGTATTGTAATGAAAACTAGGATAAGGGGATGACGTAGATGAAGGATATGATGGATATGATGGACATCCCTTGTCAAAGGTAGCATAAGGAGTGTGATTAGGCATAGATGAAGTCATGATGGGATAACTCGATGGGGTGATTGGATTTTGGAATGTGGGTGGAGAAAGCTTACTAGCAATGGTAGTGTCAAGGGGATCTAAGTCATATACCTCTTGATCAACAAGACTTTCATTACCATCGTTGACGTAATTAGGGTTTCCCTTGACCACTATTGATGGAGGATAAGAATTCATGATGATGAAAGGATAAAGATGATGGATAAAGATTTTGGATGGAAATGGATTAAAGCCCAAATCGGGATTGAGGACAAGCTCAGATCGGGATTGGATTAAAGCTGGATTAGGATGATTGGATGGGGATGGGATTGATTTATCAAAGGATGATTACAACAGAATGCAGCAGGATGGAAGTAGATTGATTGGGTCAAGGTGATTGGATAAGGATCAAGATTAGATTGGATTGGATTTGTGGGCTTTCTAAAATGACCTGAGCACACTTGGCTTCATTTTTACCACTTTAGATCCTAGCATAGTTAAGACATTTAATTATGTCCTTGATCCACGATGGAGCTATTAATTAAATGATTCATAATTATTTAATTAATTCATATCGATTATTCCTCATGATTATTAAATAAAATAAATTTTATTTATTTATTTAATATAATAAGTTAGTATCTACAAGTCTTTTCTTTAATTAAAATAGAATTTCTTAATTTATTTAATCCCCTTTAATCATTTTAATTCTTCTTGATTATTAAATAAATAGAATTTCATTTATTTATTAAATACGTCACTAATTGTCTTAATTAAATAAATTGATTAATTTATTTAATTAATTGGTCTTATCTGCTAAATTAAATAATTAAATTTAATTATTTAATTGCCAATTAATATTCTTCTCATTTTAGATAAATTAAATTATTTAAAATATGATGGCAATCTTGACTGTCAGTCCTTTTTGATAAATAATCTGAAAAAAATTATTTATTATCTCTCAAAATTCATTATTTTGAATTAATTTAATTCAAAATAGTAAATAATCTTCCAAAAATCAAGTAATCAGGTAGATTCTTGATTTTCCAAATCTTATCTTCAGTCCAAATCTTATCTCTTTGATTTTTTGAATCTAGCAAATCAGGCAATCTTATCTTCTTGATTTTTCAAAATTCTTCATTATCTAATTAGTTTCCTCATTTATTCTCCAATCAGCCGATCCGATTTTATTTTGACCGTTCGATTAAGGATTTTGCCCTAACCCTAATTAGGGATTCTTAGGTTTAATCTGGATCGTTCATTTTAGGTTCTTGTCATCAATTAATCTCATCCGTCCGCTCAAAATTTTATTTTCTATAAAAGACAATTTTGCTCATAATTTTAGGATCCGACAATTTCATTTTTAATTTAATAGTCATTATAGTCATTTGGCATTAGAAGTCATTATTTTCATAGACATTGTCATAGTCATAGGCATTTAGACATTGCAAAAATCCTTCAAAACTTCTTGTAGGTCTTAGACATTTGTAGATTGCTCGCACAACGAATCTAAGGGCACAATATCATCCAGCAAGCAAGAAGGTATTATGAAAGGGAATCATGGAGGTATCGATGATCAGGTATACTTGTTCTTTTATTTAGTTCCTTTGTGTTTCATAAGATCTTTGGGTTTCGATTATTATCGATTATTTTTCTTTGATTATAGGATTAGAGAAGATCAATCGACGATTGATTGACAAGATCGACTGATGGATGACGAAAGAGACTACAAATCCCATTCAGAGATTATCTTGGATGACTTAGGATGCTGATTGATCAGATTAAAGGATGAATGGATGATTGTAGCACCAAATCCACTTTGAGATTGAAAATGGATTGATTGGGCTGACGATGATGATTAACTTAGGATGGATGACAATCCTAAGAGGATGTTAATGATGACGATTAGATCAGATACTTAGGTCAATTTGGATAATAACCTGAGATGAAGTTTGGATTTGGGTGGGGAAAATGATGATTTGATTGGAGAAAGGGATGATAGAAATGGATGAACAAATACTCAAATGAGCAAACGGTTCATCGGGACGAATGAACGATTACTTAGAATGAGTAAATGAATGATCAGAACGATAGAACAAGGGTTCACAATGATGAAAGGAGGTGTGAAATGTATGAATGTTTACTCAAAATGAGTAAATGGATGATCAGAATGATAGAACAAGTGTTCTAATGATGAAAAGAATGTGTTAATGGATGAATGTTTACTTAAATGAGTAAAACAGATGATCGATAGAACCAGAGTTTTGAATGATGAAAGGATGTGTTAAATGGATGAATGTTTACTTGGAACGAGCAAACGGATGATCAGAATGATAGAACGAGAGTTCATAATGATGAAAGGATGTGTGAATGGATGAATGTTTACCGAACGAACGGATGATCAAAATGACAGTAATGAGAGTTCGTAATGATGAAAGGATATGTTAAATGGATGAGAGTTTATCTCGAACAAGTAAATGAGAGAATGGTATACCCCTCGAGGAGGCCGATGGCAAAGAAAAGATGCCCGCCAACTTCTCAAAAAGTATGAAGTGGTATATGACACCGAAAGAGCACCTAAAAAATGAGAATCGGCTTTTAACCAGAGTTAATTAGATAAATGAAGGTGGAAAATGGCTTAACTCTAGAAAGAAAGAGTAAGGACAGGTCCACCACAACAAGACAGGTCCGCCACCAGAAGGACAGGTCCCACACAGTAGGATAGGTCCGGCCACGGCGATAGGGTCCACCAATCGAGGGACAGGTCCACTACCTAAGGGACAAGTCCATGCCAAAAGGCTAGGTCCAATCACCAAGATTAGGGTCCACCACCAAAGGGACAGGTCCGCCACTAGAGAAAAAGTTGCTCAAAAGTATGAAGTGTTATATGTCGTTGGAAAGAGCACGAAAAACTGAGAAGAACTATTTTTGAATAGAGTCAATCGGATAAACGATGTGGAAATGGCAGCCCCAGCAATAAAGAGCAGAAGGATAGGTCTGCCACAGCATAAGGACAGGTCTACCACTAGAAGGACAGGTCCGCCACCGGAGGGACAGGTCCACCACCAGAGAAAAAGTTGTTCAAAAGTATGAAGTGTTATATGTCGTTGGAAAGAGCACAAAAAACTAAGAACTATTTTTGAATGGAGTCAATCAGATAAATGATGTGGAAATAGCAGCCCCAAGAAGAAAGAGTAGAAGGACAGGTCCGCCACAGCATAAGGATAGGTCCGCCATAGCATAAGGATAGGTCCACCAAAGGATAATTTTAAGCTTGACTTTTCGATGGATGGGTAAGGCAAAGGACCCAAAATATAGCAAACACTGATAAACAGATTTGGTTGACCTGAAAAAGATTGGTTTTGCACGAGAAAGATAATTCAGACAGCACAACCCTAAGATTAGTAGAAATGGGTATGGCCAACAAAGTTTTCTACTCTAGGATGAACACGATTGCTAAGGAGTCCTTGATATACACCTGGTACGTGAGGCCCAAACCATGAACACCAACCCGTTACAAGCATGAGTTGGGAACCTTAGCGAGACATTAAAGGCTCTGACCAACTCTTCACATCATCCCTATGCTTCGCCAATTACGTGGTTGGATTCAGGTAGAGCTTTTGCTCTCCCCCCTTTATGTACCCTGCCAGTACACGTGGTTGGAATCGTCCCTTGGGGTGATGAAATCCCCAAGTAGGTCCCACTAAGAAAATAAAAATAGGGTGACTCAAAGGACTTGGAAAGCTACAATTTCTCATCACCCAAGATCGCCAAATGGCGCAAGGGGATTGGATGCATCAAATAGCCTTCCACAAGCATGCCAAACAAGGTTTGTTGACCCCTCTAATTAAACTATGTGCCTAGTTTACCAAAAGACAATCAACAAAAACTTGAAATTTCACCTTTGAGAGGACAGGTCCGCCACTCTGCAAGGACAGGTCCACCACTGGATAAGGACAGGTCCACCACCGGATGAGGACAAGTCCACCACCAGAGGATAGGTCCACCACCAAAGGACAGGTCCACCACCAGATAAGGACAGGTCTGCCACCAGAGGACAGGTCTGCCACCATAGGAAGGGTCCACCACTGAATAAGGATAGGTCTACCACCGGAGGATAGGTCCGCCACCAGAGGATAGGTCCGCCATCGGATAAGGACAGGTCCACCACCAGAGGATAGGTCCGCCACTAGAACCCTTGAACCTAAAAATGCAAAAACAACAAACATGAAAGAAAGAGACCTGTTATGGGTCCCACCGTGCATGCCAAATGTGATAGGTCGAATGTAAGCATTAGAAAATGAGCAGCAAACTAAAGAGTGCAAATAAACACCAAAACAACCTACACCTCAAGATTAGCCTAAGTTGGAATCAAGACAAGATAAAAGCAACAAATGGAACTTATACCTTGTGTCAATTGATCCTTTGGTTGGCCCGATTTTGATGTGTATGCTTTATGACAAGTAGATGCAAGATGTGAAGTGTGAGATGCAAGATAGTTGGACAAAATGGATGCAAATGGCTAAGTGTAGATTGAGAAACAAAATTGCAAGAGTTTACATAGCAAAACATCTCCTCCAAAATGAGAGAAAAGAGGGGGTATTTATAAGAATTTTGAGAATTCCTAGAGGAGATGGATGGTTGAGATTGATCCCAACATGCCAAGATAGGGCTAAGGTGAGTTGAGAACTCACAAGCCCTCACATCTTGACATGTGGCAAGGGGAGAGGCTTAAGAAAGATGAGGTGGACATGAGGTGTAAGAGAAGTACATGACATGGATGTACTTCAAAGGACCATAGGGATTTGGTCAAGATATCCTCATAAAGGATGTCCTTGTCCCATGTGGGTGAGAGGACATGTGAGGAATTAAAAATTCCTCAAATATCCTCATGGGGAGAGGGAAAGAATAAAGAATAAAGAGAGGACATGTGGGAAGAGTGAAGGAATTAAAAATTCCTTTTGAGTGCATTTGGGGATTAAAAGGTGAATTAAAAATTCACATGGGGAAGTGGAGTGCCTTGCCAAAAGGAGAAAGCCTTTAATAAGGTTGACTAAGGACACATGTCATAAAGCACATGGGGAAGAGAAAGGAATTTAATATTCCTTGGAGGATAAAAGGAATTAAAAATTCCTTGAGAGGCTGATTAGGCTAGTTAGTGAAGGATTAGAGGATGGTTAGGTGGCTAAGAGAGATTAGAGGCCAACTTGCAAAAGTTGGAGGATGTGACACATCCTAATCAAGGATTAGGCATGTGCACATCCTAATGATGAGATTAGAAGAAGGATTAATATTAGATAATAAATGATGGAGGATGTGACATGAAGGGAATTAAATAAATAAATATTTATTTAATTCAATTGATGGAAGGAGGATTAAAGAGATAAGGTATTATTGATTAAATACCTTAGGGATTTGGTAGAATTAAAGATATTAATTAAATAATAGCAGTATTACTTAATTAACGAAAATAAGACAAAAAGGGATGAATTTGGATAAATTAAGTGTCCAAATTTAGATGTCTATAGTAGAAAATGAGATTGGTTTTAAGTTGTAGATGAGATGTTATTGGTTTATCCTAGGGTGATCCCACAATAATGGGTTACAGTTTTTGGCCAAACTTGACATTAAAATCAGGATTTTTCACTAGACATTCACTTTCTTACACCTATAGCAGCTAAACCATTAAGGTTTTGAAGATGAATCAAACTAGTTATTTGTTAGATATTTTGTGTAAATTCTAATTATATTTTTAAAAAAAATTAAAAATAAATTGTGAATCATTTTATGTAATTTTTAATAACTTATTTTTTCTACTAATCAACATTTTTAAAAAGTGATGTTTACTTCGGCCCACATAACTTTTTTTATAGTTAGGATACAATTCTGATTTTTAAAATACAAATTTTTCACACTAATATCTAGAGGATGGATATTTGTTCATAATTTTTTGTTACATATTTTTTTTTTATTAATTTTCCAAGTCAACGTAATTATAATTTGGACAAAGGTGTACTTCAGCACACATAACTTTTTCTATATTCATTTGAATTTACTTTTTTCTTTTTTTGTTGGAATAAGGACATCAATACCTAGGGCATGTATTTCTTAGAATTTTTTTCTCTATTTTTCTATTTTTTCGTATGTGTGAAATAAAGAACTTGATGTTCATTGAAAATCCTACATTCACAAGAAATAAAAATAAATATAATAATCAAATTAAACATATTTAAAATTATACTTTTTAGGAAGCTTATAATAAGGGCTATAGGCTTACAAAACATAAATTTTAAATGAATTCATTTGATCACCCAAAAGGTAAATCAAAAGTGGTTTTTTATCAGCATTTTGATAGGTGTAGAGGAGACTCAATTATAGGTATGGTTTAAATCTAACAAGGTTCTATCCAAGGGGGTTTGATCTAAGGGGGTTTGATCAATCCCTCTTTAATTAAAATAATTTAAATGGAACCTTTAAAGTCATAAATCATTGTATTTTCTAAAAATATGTGATTTCAGGCAAAAATCAGGATGTCCCAAAAAGTGTAACCCATTATTGTGGCAGCACCCCTAGCAAAGTCTCCTTACTCAAGTATATGAAGGTGTAATTAAAAAAATGTGAATTTCTGGTTTGAAAATCAAATCTAAAAGGTTTAATGACTCTATAAGGAAGGATGGTTTGCTACTAGATTTTCTTATGTATTGTCCCTAGTAGAGTTTCCAATCTATTAGGTCTCAAAAACACAAGTTGTAAACCTTGAGAGGATTCCAAGCTCTTTGATAATGTTTTTGGCTAGTGAACAAAGTAAGCTTATATGGTTGATGACTTCATGCACTTCAAAATTTTCTAAACGTTGTCAGGTATACCTTAATGATGGAGCAGATTTAAAAGTTATGGTGTAATACTTAACCTAGGAAATCTATTCATAGTGGCATGTAGAAGTGAAATAGATGCAAGGCTAACAATAAATCCTACTATAAATGTTTTGAAAGTTGAAATGTAAGAAAAAAGTTTATGAAGTGTATTGATTGAAATAAATGTGACTAGTGGTTAATCCTATTGGGTAAATGGACTCAAGATGTATAAGGTATGTGGATCCTCTTTCGTAGTTTAACCCTAATTGTTTGAAACTTATGGGTTTTTATAGATTGTATAAATGTGTAAGTTTGTTAGCTATTTGGCTCTTCTTACAAATCCTAGTGAGTTCCCCCTAAGTTACTATGAAGTTTTGAAAGGATTTTAATTCTGATCTGAGGGAAACCAATTAAGACAATTTTTTTAAAACGAATTTAATCCTAGGCAGGAACCTATTAAAGATGATCTCTCAAAAGGAATTTAATTTTCTTCCCATAGAAACCAATCAAGGAAATCACACAAGTGTACCAAATCTGTCTTGACATGTTAAATATATATTGATATACTTAATTTGAATAACATAGATAAACTACTCTAGACATAGTTAACTAACATGTATGAATTAAAATTGACATAATATTTGAAGAATAGAAATTGGGCCACAAATTCAAATTTTCTCTTCCATTATATTGCTTCAAAAGATAATACAATGTGTATCAGAAGTTTTCATTTTCTACTAATATATTATATCTAATCCTAATTTCTACTAATGACTGATGTTATCCTTATTCCTTTGATTTTATCTATCATATAAACTCTATATCTCCAAGGGTTATGACCCTTCAGATCCATTCGGTCCAATCTTCTATTATCTTGATTTTCTTCTCCAAATTAAAATATTAAAATTTTAATTTCCCTTATCGTTGCACTCCTATTAAAAGTAAAGTATTTCAAAATACTTTAGTCTTTAATTCTTTTTCCAACAATTACCTATTTATATTTAGTTGTGAAAATATTTCACTTTGCATTTTACTTGTATACATTCTCACCATATTCCTAGCGTAAAAATAATTACCCACTCTGAACCTTTTTAAATTTGCTTAATTCCTTGGGGGGAAATATTTTATTGTACCTTACATTATTATATCCCCAAAATAATCTTGCTATGATTATTATTTTTAAATAAATCTTTACTTTGTATCTTCACCCTGCATCCAAATTATATTTTACCATTTCCTATACAAAATATTGAAGGGACTCTATTTTTTGTCCTACTAATACTTATTTCTCCTCTCGATAAATTTGTTTCAGGATTTCGAGGGGACTTCACTATATCAAGGAGATGACAACTTTACTCTCACCAATGTTTGTTTCTTTCTCTGATAATTTCCTTAATAATGTGTATTTCCTATATGTTAGGATTTCAAAGTGACTGAAAGAATACTCACTTTGACATTACTTTTTCTCTTTGATAAAGTATACACCCTTCTAGTTTTAGTTATATCAAAGAGACAAAAGAATGACTCCCTCTGATATCAATAGGTCCTCTCGATATATCTATTCATTTGGCATTTTTCTTTGGGAATTTGAATCTCTCTCTATTGCCCTATCACTCTAGACATTCCTTCATAGCCCTGATACCAAATTCACTTCCCCTGTGACTATTACATGCTCATGTGATTGTTTGATTGCATGGGTTTCATACGATGCTAAAGGTTATAATATTGAACAACCATCTTGTGTAAGGACACAACTTCAACAGAAAATGAGTCTCTTGACAACATATAACCAATATTGAAGTGTATTTTCAAAAGGCCAAAAAGGGCCATCCAATACCTCTAGTAATAAGAACACTATTATATTTTAAATAGAATCCTCTCCTTCCTGCTATATCAATTCTTCAAGTGATAGCCCCGGAAGGTTTTTCAAAAGGCATAAGAAGTAGCTCAGAATGATTAACTTTTCCTTTTATGTTTACAAGCCCTCTAATGGATCCTTTAGTGATCATGCCTCCATAGTACAAAGCTTCAAAAAATTCCCATCCATTAGCCATAATTGATGTAGTAATACACTTGGATTGTTTGCTCACCAACTTTGCTACTTTCATATTTCATCCCCAATTATAGCCTCCCTCAAAGTAATTTCAATACCTTTTTTCCTTTTCTTTCCTACATGAACTACTCTTGAAGATATTTCAATATAAGGTTTATTGGATTTATCAAAGTAATGAACTTGAGAATCAAGATATATCATCAATATATTGATTAGTACTCATTCTACTATTGGAAAAACAAGAACAAACAACTAAAAGGGGGGTGAATCAATTGTCACAAAAATTTAAAATTTTCAAAACTTATCTTAACTTTAATCTTAGATCTGATGAATAAGCAATTAACCACAAGCAATTAACATGTTAGAGAGGCAAAGAACATCAACGATTTTTTACGTGGAAACCCTGTTAGGGGAAAAACCACAGTGGATGTTAGTCCACAAGATTATACTCTATTAAAAGTATAATGAGCAATAATAAGGGGAATGCACATGCATTCAAGAACACTTCCTAGAGCTCACTACTCAAATACAAAAGGGGCTCACTGCCCAGAAAAATAGGATTAAAAATTTGGATGGTATGAACTGAGAAAATAGCTTCTACACAAGCTTGATTACAGTTCCAATTAAGCTCAACACTTTTTCACACTTCACAAAAACTTCTTCACACTCTGCTATGCAAAAGAATAATATTCACACATAAACACATAGGAGCATAGGAAGCACACACTTCACTAATGAAACAATCACACTTATATATCTACTACATGAGATTTCATCACAACTTAGTCAACCAAGAAAATATAACATATTTGTAATGTCGACCCAAATTTAAAAATAAACTTTTAATGTGAATCCACCAAGGTCAGCCTCAACATAGTGGAGACTCAAATTAACATCTCCAACACAAAAATACTTTAGTTACTTTTACCACGAAGATCCACAACATGCTATCACCAACATGTCAGCAAGGAACATGAAAAAATGAACATATGCAAGAAAATATTGTCAATCACGAGCACATCCGTCAATGTGGATGTACCAAAAAGATAGACAATTATCTAGAGAAATTTGAGAGCACCAAGAAATAATAGAGAAACATCTACAACAATTGAGACCAACAATATCACACAAACTTCATTTAGGAACACTAACAGAGACCACAAACATATTGTTAGACCACAACACACTCAAAACTTCACGTGGACCTCTGAAAATTCTAGTAGATGATCTAGATATACTAAAAAATAAACCCTTTAATCCAAACCAAGTAATCTTCAATGTAGAGAACAAAAGACCTTCATGGCCTACATAGTTCCACTAGGAATCTAGAACACTTTATTTTACAATTATCTCAATATCCTTGACATATACAACCTCTAGTATACCAAGTGCTAATAGTGTTGACATTAATGACAACCACATATCATCAACACATCCACAACATACAACAATCTCCCCCTTTAGCATTGATGACAACACATGATGTGAAAAATACCATCAACCCAACACACTGACTTCTTCTACACTTCTCCTCTTGAAATGATTTTTCACATTACACTTCTCCCCCTTTGACATCAATGGAAAAGGTAACAATGACCTTTCCATATACACACTATGAACCACATATCTACACATCTGACTACTCACCTTGAGTAGCAGCCATAGAAACATCAATCTGGATCAAAATATAGCAATGAAGTTCATGGATTGATGCAAGAAAATGCATCTTTTAGTTCTTATCAGGAAGGGTGATTACCCCTAGCATTCCTTTGAGACACTCAAAAGTATCCTTCAGCAATGGCTTAGTAAATATATCTGCAATCTATGCTTTGGTAGGCACATATTCCAGTCTAACTTCTTTCTCATTCACTTTCTCCCTCAAGAAATGGAACTTGATTGATATATGTTTAGTATTAGACTATAGCACTAGATTCCTTGAGATATTTATTACACTTGATTTTTCACAGTATATGGAAATAGGCACTTCATATATCACCCTAATATCTCTCAACATCTATTTCATCCATATCACTTGAGTACAATTATTAGCAAAAATAATGTATTATGCTTTAGTAGTAGATAAAGAAATTGATTTTTGCTATTTATTTAACTAGGATACCAGCTTCTTCCCTAGGAAGAAAAAGCCATCACTAGTACTTTTCCTATCATCTACATCACCAGCCCAATTTGCATCAATATATGCACACAAAGTGAGATCATCATCCTTTGGATACCAAAGTCCAAAGTCAACTATTCCTTTTAGATATCTAAAAATTATCTTGACAACAATTACATGTGATTCTTTTGGATCAGCTTAAAATCTAGCAACCATACATACAACATTCATAATGTCTAGTGTAGTCTGAGTCAAGTAGAACAATCCACTAATCCTTGACCTATATTTGGTTTGATTTTCCTTAGGAGAGTCATCATTCTTTGTCAACTTACATCCGGTCACCATGGGGGTACCAAAAGGTTTGGAGTCATCCATTCCAAACTTCTTCAATAGTTGTTTCACATATTTGGACTCAGATATGAAAATCCCCTTGTCCAACTATGTAACTTGTAATCCTAGAAAGAAATTCATTTCTCCAATCATACTCATCTCAAATTCACTCTTCATTTCATCAGTAAACTTCATACATAGATTATCATCTCCTCCAAAAAATGATGTCATCAGCAAAAACTTCTATAATTAACTTCTTAGCATTATCTAATTTAAAGTATAGGTTGCTATCAATAGTACCTTTAGTTAATTCAAGCTTCAGTAGGTATTTGTCCAATCTAGTATACTAGGCTCTTGGGGCTTGCTTAAGTACATACAAAGCTTTCTTTAACTTGTAAACCATATCTCCCTTATCTATTAGCTAAAATCCATCCAACTATTCAATGTACACTTCTTCTAGTTCTCCATTCAGAAATGCAGATTTTACATCCATTTGATAGACTTTATAGTTCTTGTGTGCATCATAAGCAAGAAATAGTCTAACGGCTCCAATCCTAGTGACAAGGGAAAATGTTTCTTCAAAATCAACACCTTCCATTTGAGAATACACTTTACATACCAATCTTTCTTTACTCCATACCACTTCACCTTCTTCATTCAACTTGTTTCTAAATACACATTTAGTACCAATCACATTTTTGTCTTTAGACCTTGGAACCAATAGCCATGTGTCATTCTTTTCAATTTGAGTCAATTTTTCCTCCATAGCTTCCAACTAGTGTTCATCTTAATAGGCTTCAGTGACATTTTTAGGTTCAATCTTGGAGATCAAACAATATTCTTCTACAATTTTTCTTCTAGTTTGCAATCCTTTACCCTTATCTCCTATGATTTTATTTTTAGAATGATTCAACTATACACGCCATGGAGTTTTGGGACATTCTCGAGTTTCTAAAACTTCTAATCTTTCTTATGTACTTGCACTTGTATGTGCCTCTTGACTGATTTGATTTACCAAAACAAATTGTGGTTGCTTCACTAGAACATATGGAATAATATGAAGTAGATTATGTTTCTGAGTATTCTTCCCTTGGCTTGTAATGTCTTCATTTGAACCATAACAACAATGTCTAGATGATTTGAAAGAGTCCTCATCAACTCTAAAATTTGTACTCTCAACCATCTTTCTTAGTCTTTTTTTATAGCACCGGTAGGCCTTTCTTTTATTAGAGTAACCTAGGAAGATTCCTTCATCACTTCTCACATCAAATTTTCCTATATCATCATCTCTCCTGATATAACACTTGCTTCCAAAGATCTTGAAATACTTAACAGTAGGCTTGTGACCAAACCATAACTCATAATGAGTCTTACTAGAATTAACATTAACATTTAACCGGATCAAAGTATACACAATAGTGCTTACCACTTCACTCCAATACATCTGAGACACATTTCTTTCCATCATCATTGTTTTGGCAACATCTAGAATTTTTCTATTCTTTGTCTCTGCAACTTCATTCTATTGAGGGGTTCAGGGAGTAGATAACTGTCATTTAATTCCATTCTCTTCACAATAAGAGTTGAAATCCTTGGAAATGAACTCACCACCTCTATCAGATATCAGGCACTTAATTTTTAGACCTTTCTCATTTTCTACAATAGCCTTGAAACTTTTCAAGTTCTCCAACGCTTCACATTTTTCTCTTAAAAAGGAAACCCCAATTATTCTAGAGTAATCATCAATAACCAACATAAAATACCTTTCTCTATGAATAATTCTAACTCTGGAGGGACCACAAAGGTTATTATGTAGTAGCTCTAGCAAATTATTTGAATGAAACTATTTGCTCTAGAAAGAGACTCTAGTTTGTTTACCCATCTGACATTCCTTGTAGATTATATTAGCAGGCTTCACTAACCTAGGAAGATCTCTTACTGCTTGTGTAGAACTTATCTTAATAATCTTGTCAAAGTTTACATGACACAACCTCCTATGCCACAACCAGCTTTCATCTACTTGAGCAATTAAACAACTTCCACTAGCAGTATTCAAATGAAAAATATTACCTTTTGATTGTTTGCTTGTTGCAATCATATTCTTAGAACTTCCACATATCTTGCATCTTCCATTTTTGAACTGAAGATGATAACCCTTGTGAACCATCTATCCAATACTCAACAAGTTGTGCTTCAAGACTTCAACATAGAGGACATCATCAGTGTTATCCTTACCACCAAAGAAAGTAGACCTCTACCATGAATCACACTAGAATTGTTATCTCCAAATATTACAACCCCACCGTCATACTTCTCAATACTCACAAATTTTCTTTTATCACTAGTCATATGATGTGAGCATCCACTATCAATGACCCACTCATTTTTTTCTTCAACTTGGGTTGTAAGAGCTTTTTCATCTTTAGTAGATTTGGTAGCCACATGATTATCTTCAATGGTAGCAATGAAAGCCCATTCATCTTCATTTTCATTATCTTTATTAGATTCATCATCAGTCACTACATCTTTAGCAAAGTAGCATCTCTTTTGGAATCTAGAATTTTTAGGCTTAGATCTAGGAACTCCTTTAGGAAATATTGATGCAAAATGACCTATTTTATTGCATGAAAAAAATTTAATAGGAAATACATCTTCATACTTACCTTTTCCTCTCCCTTCTTGTTTTGCAATCAATGCTTCTAGTTCTTCTACCTCTCTTTCTTTATCTTCAAGCTATTTCAGTTCTTCATCATATTTGGATATCCTTCTAGAACTCTCTCCTGGACTATATCTTTTTCTATTACTTCTGGATACAATAACCTTGAATGTAGATTTTCTCTTATTTCAAAAGCAGCAAGCTTCTCGATTAAAATGTCTCTTTTCATCTTGTTACTGATTTGAACTCTTTAATAGCATGAATCTTCATTTTGTAGGAGGGAGGAAAGGATCTAAGTACTTTAGCCATAATTTCATCCTCATCCATTGAACCACTGATGCATTTCATACCCATCACTATTTCATTTAATCTCTACATAAAGCAAGTGATATTTTCATCTTCACCCATCTTCGAATTCTCATACTTACCTTTCAAGCTCTATAGCTTAGCCATCTTCACCTGTGCATCTCCTTCATACAAAGTTTCCAGTTTCATCCAAATCTCATGAGCTATCTACAGACCCATCACATTATCCATCTCTGAATCTATCAGAGCACTCACCAAAGCTTCAATGGCCCTAATGTTATTTTCAACATCTTTGATCTCATTATGAATCAAGGGACCATTCTTAGGAATAGTATATGGATCTCTTGTAATCTTTCAAAAAGTTTCACCAATACACCTTAAGTGACATCGCATTCTAACTTTCCACATTGAATAGTTAGTGCCATCGAATCTCGGATTGTCCTTCTTGAATGTTTCCATCACGGATCACCTCAAACTTTTAGACTTCTTCAGAGGAACCTGCTTTCATACCAAATTTTTGAAAAACAAGGATAAAAGACTAAGAGGGGGGGCATGAATTAGTTGTCATATAAATTTAAACTTTTCAAACTTATCTTAACTTTAATCTCAGATCTAATGAATAAGCAATTAACACATTAGAGAGACAAATAACACCAAGATTTTTTTTACGTAGAAACCTTGTTAGGGGAAAAACCATGGTGGATGTTAGTCCACAAGATTATACTTTGTTAGAATTATAATGAGAAATAATAAGGGGAATGCACATGAATTTAGGAACATTACCTAGAGCTCACTACTCAAATACAAAAGGGGATCACTGCCCAACAAAATAGGATTAAAAATTTGGAGGGTATGAATTGAGAAAATAGCTTCTATACAAGCCTGATTATAGTTCTAATTAAGGTCAACACTTCTTCACACTTTGCATAATATTCTTCACACTATGGTCTACAAACTAATGATATTCACACATACACATGCAGGATCACATGAAGCACACACTTCACCTTTGAATCAATCACAATTTTATATATGCTACATGAGATTTCATCACAACTTAGTCGGCCAAGAAAATAGAATATATTTGCAATTCCGACCCAAATTTACAAATAAATATTAATGTGAATCCACCAAAGTTGGCCTCAACATAGTGCATACTCAAATTAACATCTCCAACACAAAAAGACTTTAGTTACTTTTACCACGAAGATCCACAACACACTACCACCAACATGTCAGACAAGAACATGAAAAATTGAACATGCACAATAAAAGATCTTCAATCACGAGAACATCAGTCAATGTGGACATACCAAAAAGATAGAGAATGATCTAGAGACATCTGAGAGCACCAAGAAACAATAGAGAAACATCTATAACAATTGAGATCAACACAATCACACAAACTTCATTTAGGAACATTGATAGAGACCATAGAAACATTGTCAGACCACAACACACTCAAAACTTGATGCAGAGCTTTAAAACTTTTAGTATATAATTTAGATATACTCAACAATAAACCCTTTAATCCACACCAACTAATCTTCAACGTAGAGAACAAAACACCTTCATGACTTGCATAGTTCCATTGGGAACCTAGAACACTTTCTTTTATAGTTTTCTCAATATCTTCGACATATATGGCATCTAGTACACAAAATGTTAATAGTATTGACATCAATGACAACCACATACCAGCAAGACATCCATAGCATCCAACATATACATCTTCATGTTATACTACTTCTCTATGAATGTTGGTGGCGTCAAGCAAATGTTTGTACACTATTCAACATGCAACTCTATCTTCTTTTCATCAAAGCCATGTGTATGAGGCCTTGCAATAGTTGACAGTTGGTTAGAAAGTGCATTCATTAATT
This sequence comes from Sequoia sempervirens, assembly GCA_007258455.2. Classification (NCBI taxonomy): domain Eukaryota; kingdom Viridiplantae; phylum Streptophyta; class Pinopsida; order Cupressales; family Cupressaceae; genus Sequoia; species Sequoia sempervirens. The sequence goes on from VDFB02382626.1 coordinate 41,029, forward strand.
CTTACACCTCTTGGTGAACCTTATCAACAGTGCATTTTTCTTTTGAGTGTTGAAATTGGAAATTTCTGCATTGCAATGCCAACATCCAAGCATAACATGTAACATATAATTTAAGGGCACCAAACTAAAATCTCATGACTATTTCTTTCCAACTACACTTTGTAAGCTTGAATGATGAAAATTCCTAGTTTCTCTCAAATATGCACCCTAACCTAAATTTCACTTCATGAGACCACATTTATGTTTAGATATTATGTGATTTCATGCCTATGCCTTTTGTATTACATCATTAAAGGAAGGCTGCACATTTACATGAAGATTTTTATAAATCTGTATGGTTCCTTTCTCCTAGGTTTTGTATTTCTACTCATTTTCTTGATATGATGGCTTCAACAACTCATCATGACTCATAGAAGTTGATAATGTAACACAACTAAAATATTGCGTGCTCACTCAATTTCTATTCAATTTGAACATCCATGGTGTTAGGTAGTAGCCCTACATTAGAGAATACCTTTTCACTCTCATTAGTATAAATTGTGTGAGACCTTTCATTTTGAGATTGACCAGCATGTTGATTAGATAGTTGGGCATATTTGGTAGACATAGGGCTTGCTATTTCTTTGGTATCAAGAATTCTAGTAGCCTTTTGTTTATGAATATCTTCATCAAATATTGTTGCAATATTTAATCTTGAGAAGAAATGGGAAAATGCATTTAATGCCCAGTTAGAAGAGATCCATTTTGAATCTTTACCCCCATTTGCATTGTTAGATATTTGTTGTCCCAATTAATTTTTTTTGTAGCAAATTAATTATAGTTGGTGAATTTGAAATTGAGCACGAGTTTTTGGAAAGGGAAAAAAAGACAAAAGTTAAGAATGTTTTTTTTTTTTTTTTATCTGTTGGAGACATTAAGTTTTTTGTAGCAAAAAAAGGAGGAATGTTCAGTAGAACACAAAACAACAAGAAGTGAATGTTCAGGAGAACTTGCAATAGTAGAAGACTGGGACAAAGAGTGGTGTTATAGTGCTCTGGAATATCTCCAGCACACAGTAGCATACAAAAATATCTAGTGCACCAAAATATGCATAGTTTTTGTATGAAGGGAAAGTGTGCACTATTTTTTTTCTACCCTAAAGATACAAAAACTAACAAAAATGCAACAAAAGAAAAGCACAAAACAACACCTCAAGATTAGCCTAGTTGAACTTCAAACAAGAAAAGATAAAAACTAGTTATTTACCTTTCCCAAGTTGATTTGTTGGTTGGACCTATTATATCAATTGTTTTGTGTGCTTCTTGATGACAAATAACCTAAGAGGCTATGCAAAATGATGTGGATTCAATGGAGAATGCAAATATGGAGTTGGGTATTTTGATATGTGTATGACATGAATGCAATATGAGATTTAAGATTCAACAATGGATGCAAGAGCTTGAATGAAAATTCTTGAAAGTTTCTTGTGTACTTGAAAATTGGAGAGCTTGAATGTGTAGAATTTATAATGAATGAATGAAGCTAAAATTCTCTATTTTAGAGAAAAAAACCTCTAGAGAATTGGATAGCTAGGATTTAGCCAACATGGAAAAGATGATGGGATGTGGTGAGTTGAGGACTCACAAGCCCTCACATCTTGCCATTCAGAATTGAGGTGGAAATAGGACATGTGATGTGGAGATACTTGCAAGTACCTTGGGATTGGGAGAAGATTTCCTCAAAAAGGAAGTTCTTGTCCCCATTTGTGAAGGATGTGACACAAGGAATTTTAGAGTTCCTCACTAATCATCATCGGGAAGAGAGAAACCCTTGGACCAATAAATGTG